>PVIH01008910.1:0-86784 GCA_004025045.1 Sigmodon hispidus | reverse complement strand
GCTTATCTATCTTGTTAACTTTCTCAAAGAACCAACTCTTAGATTCATTGATTCTTTGTATTGTTCTTTTTGTTTCAATTGTATTGATTTCAGCTCTAAGTTTGATTATTTCCTGCCGTCTACTCCTTCTAGGTGAGTTCGCTTCTAATTGTTCTAAGGCTTTCAGCTGCGCTGTTAGGTCTCTAGTGTGGGATTTCTCTAGGTTTGTCATGTAGGCATCTAGTGCCATGAATTTTCCTCTTAAGACTGCTTTCATTGTTTGGATACGTTGTGGATTCATTTTCATTAAATTCTAGGAAGACTTTGATTTCTTTCTTAATTTCTTCCTTGACCCAGAGATGGTTCAGCTGAGTGATGCTTAGTTTCCATGAGTTAGTAGGCTTTCTTTGATTTTTGATGTTGTTGAACTCTAACTTTATGCCCTGGTGGTCCGATATGTTACAGGGGATTATTTCTATTTTTTTGTATCTGTTGATTTTTGTATCTTTATGACCAATTATGTGGTCAATTGAATAGGTTCCATTGAGTAGTCAGGTGTTATTCTGATGGGTCTTCCTTTATATGTAAGTTGGCACTTTTCTTTTTCAGCTCTTAAAATTTTTTCTTTGTTCTGTATGTTTTGTGGCTTGATTATAATGTGGCGTGCTGATTTTTTTGGGGGGGTCATATCTATTTAGTGTTCTGTAAGCTTCTTGTATCTTTATAGGCATTTCCTTCTTCAGGTTAGGAAAGTTTTCTTCTATGATTTTATTGAAAACATTATCTGTGCCTTTGAGCTGGTATTCTTCTCCTTCTTCTATTCCTATTATTCTCAAGTTAGGTCTTTTCATGGTGTCCCAGATTTCCTGAATATTTTGAGTTTTGGCTTTTTTGGTTTTAGTATTTTCTTTGACTGATATATCTATTTGAGCTCCTGAGTCTTCCACTTCAGAGATTCTATCTTCCATCTCTTGAACTCTGCTTGTTATGCTTGTATCTGTGGTTCCAGCCTTTTTCTTCAAGTTTTCTATTTCCATCTTTGCCTCATTTTGTGCCTTTTTTATTGCTTCTATTTCAGCTTTTAGTTCCTGGCATGTTTCTTTAATTTTTTGGTTTACTTTTTCTTGTTTTTCTTTCATAGATTTGTTCATCTCTTCCAATTTTTTGTTTGTATTTTCTTCTATTTCTTTAAGGCAATTTTTCATATCTTCTTTGAGAGCTTCGATGATCATCATAAAGGAATTTTTGGTGTTGCTTCCTTCTGTTTCCTCTTCATTGCTCAGTTCAGATCCCGTAGTTGTAGGATCGCCACTTTCTTCTGGAGTTACCTTGTTGTTCTTTATATTATTATGTAAATTTTTGCACTGGTATTTGCCCATGGCTTCAGTGGTTCACGATTAGGTGGTTCCTGGTCAGTTGTGGCACTCAGGCTTGTGTGTCTCCTGTCACCTCTAAGGAAAAGGTCTGATCAATCTCTACCTCTGCTCTGGGCAGGGGACTGAATTTCAAATCTTCAAACTTTCTCTGTTTGAGCAGTTGGAGGTGGGGTGGCCGTGCAAATTCCCTCAGCAGCAGCTGGGGGGACCATGGCAGTCAGAGTTTATCTCTGTCTGCTACAGAGTGCTTGGGGACACGCTCAATAGACAGCACCTGGTCCTGGAACCGGAACCCGACCGGAACACAATTTTCCCTGGCCCAGAATTGGTTCTTTGGAAACATAAATGTATCAGCAAATGTTTAGCCAAACTAACCAAAAAAAAAAGATCTAATTTAAAAAAAAAACTAGAATTGAAAAACAGATGCCAATTTAATTCAGAATACCATTTACCTTGAAAACATTCTTCTAAATTGGAAAGTCTAAAATATATTAATTTTTAAATGTATATGAACTACCAAATTAAGCCAAATTGAGATATTTAAACAACTATAACAAGCAGTAATTGAATCAGTAATTCTCTCCCAACTAAAAAAGACCTGACCCAGAGGGATTCACTGGTGAATTTTACCAGACTTTTGAAGAACTAACATCAGGGTTTCTCAAATTTCTCCCAGAGAAAAAAAGGAACACTACCAACTTCTGTTCATGAAGCTAGACAGACAATAGGAAAATTATAGGCCAATCTTGCTGTTGAATGTAGATGCAAAATTTCTCAACAAATTACTTCTAAATCACAATAACAAACACAATGAAAATCATTTATGATCAAGTTAGACTTATTCCACAGGTGCCAAAATGGTTTGATATATAGAATAAACCAATCAAGGATATGACAGACTTCTATAATGAGAAACTAAACAGCAACCAAAAAAGAAGAACATGAGAAAAACACTAGGTAATGTAAAGACCTCATATTGACTAAAAAATTTTTTTATGAAAAGGACTCTCTGATCAGAAGCAATTTATACATTCACTGTAATAATTATCAAAATTCCAGTGATTTTTCTCAGAAATAAAAACAACAATATTCATCAAGAATTCCAGGTAACTCTGGACAATCAAAGCAATCCTAAGTAAAAAAAAAAAAAAAAAAAAAAAAAAAATGTTGCTGGAGGTATCACCTTATTTGATTTCAAGTTGCATTACAAAGCCATAGTGAGACACACAGCATGGTATGTATTCAATACTGATACAGAAACAGACATGTAGGTCAATGTAATGACGGAGATACAACTTCATTCTACCAAACCCATCTCAATTTTGATAAAATACACATTGGAGAAAAAGTAGCATCTTCAACAAATGGTGCTGGGAAAGCTGTTATCTACATGTAGAAGAAGGGAACTAAATTCTATCTGCACAAAAATTTACTTCATGAAGTTGGAGAGACGGATCCGATTGCTATTCAGAAGACCTAGGTTCTTTTTGTTTCCATCATCTACACAGTGGCTCACAACTATCCAATACTCCAGTTCTAGGGTATCTACTGCCACCTGCTGGCTTCCAGGGAACCGCCATACATGTAGAGCACATAAAACCATGTAGGCAAAATACTCAAATCTTTAAAATCCAACAACAACAAAAATCCCAAATGGATCAAAGAAAAAGTCCATATGTCCATCAGTTAAAGAATAAATAATGAAAAATCTGGTATATTGTATAAATATACAATTTATTCAATTGTTAGAAAAAATGAGTCAAGTGTGGTATTGCATGCCTTTAATCTGAGCCATCAGGAGGCAGAGCCAGGTATATCTCTGTGAGTTTGAGGCCAGCCTGATCTTCAACGTGAATTTTCAGGACAGCCAGACCTCAAAAATGAAAACAACCAAAAAAAATCTACAAAGAATGGGTCTGGAAAAAAAATGCTTCTGAGATAACACAGGCCCAGAAAGGTAAATACCTCATTTTCTCTCACTTGTGGATGTTAGCTCTGAAACTTTAATTATGTATGTTTTATTTTAAATACCCATAGAGGTTAGAAATTGGTAAGAGGTCATGTGCGGGTTCTTCGAAGGGAGAGAAGATGGAACGCAATGGTATAAAGGCTTAAAGCAGATTAAAAGAGCATACAGTTGAATTGGGGTGAGGGGTAGGAGAGCAGTGTAGAGGTGGAAATATGGAGGGATAAATAACACTAAAACAAGTTACTACCGCAGAAGTTACCTCCCATAATTAAAAGGAAACATACACTACTCATACATATATATGCATATACTCATCTACATGTACATATACATACACAACATACACACATTAGTGAAAATGAAATCTATCTATAACGAAACCACAATGTCCCTACTAGATATCACAGGCTAAAAAATAAAGACCCAGTTACTATATAGAACTAGACAATGCAGATTTGTCTTTAAAGTTACTATATACTTAAGTTATAGAACATGGGAATAACAAGCTGGTACTTACCTTGAAGCATCATACATACTAGTTTATCCTTCTTAGTGCTGGAAGGTACTATGCATGCTACCGGAGAAAAGTTATCACCATTCTGTGACCCTTGAAAGCTACAATAATGAATGGCCTGGAAGGCATGTCCCTGAGGCAGTAGTGGCACACCAGGGGAGTAGATGACCACTTTTTGGTTGGATATAAGTTCCAGTCCATGAGGTGAAACCCATACCTGACATCATTGTTAGGTGAGAGCATGTGGCTAAACAGGTCATAGGCTCTAGTGGAAACCTTGTTATTATTCTATTAAGTGGACATTGCATTAAACCAGGTGCATGATTTATGTCTGGTTATACACATAGACCAATGCATCTCTTGGTCCTCATCAGAGAAGCTTCTGTTTGTAGTAGGTGGTGATTAACCCAGATCACACAAGGCCAATGTGACATCTCTACGACCCATATCCCAGGGCTCAGGGATCACTGTAGAAGAGGAGGGTGGAAAGACTAAGAGTCAGGGGCAGCAGAAGACTGTAGGGAAATGGTGTCTTCTGGACACAGTAGAACAGTTGCACAGAAGAACCCACATCAACTGTGACAGCATATATAAGACCAGCACAAGTTCAATAGAAGAGGTAGGAAGTTCCAGCCCTAGCTAAAGAGCTATTGGCAATTGATAGCTGTGGGAGAGGTGGCAGGGTATGTTTTCTTTAAGAATGTTCTTTAAGAGGTTAACCACACTCCAGGGGAAGATCACACATCCAAAAAATATATGGGCAGCACAAATGTTTTTTAATTGGTGAAAAAAAGATGTCAAGTTGGATGAGTGGGAAATATGGCAGGTATGTATGTAAGTATGATAAAATACATTGTACAAAATTCTCAAACTAATGGCAAAAAGTATCACATAACCTCTAAGTACTCCCCCCTCCCAAAGAGAAAAACACTAAAGGAAAAGATTGGCTCAGGACAAGCAACCTTAGTATTTTTCTTGCCTGAAGTGTTTATCTAATATTCTTTATCAATAGAAACTCAGAAATCAAATATCAGGGTAAGAAACTGAATGATCAGGAAGCAGCTGAGATGAGAGACCCTCTCTAAGCCCCGACCTACTACTTTCTGTGTCTATCTGTCCTTGGCCTTCCAAAACCTCTATGGTTAATTTTAGTCAGCTAATAATTAACTCTGCCCTCTGATTCAAAACAAACTTTATTGTTAGTCTCAGAGCATCAGAATGCAATCAAAACATGAGATAGTTTTCTAGTGACAGTTTTAGAAAAGAAACTCATTTAGAGGTTAAAGTGTATAAGTTTGAGAGATATAAAAAGATAGTTTTCAGTTAGTAATACAAGTTATCTACAAAGTTATATAGAAAGCGAATTAGGCAAAATCCTCACCTTGGGATTCCTTGCCCTCCTTGGGGAATGGATGGGGGGTGGGGTGGGGAGAGGCTGAGGGAGGACTGGGAGGAGGGGAGAAAGGGGGAGCAATGGCAGATATGGAAAAAAACCTTTTTAAATAAAAAAAATTAAAAAAGAAATTGGGGGAAATCACATTCATAACAGCTTAAAATATACCTAGGAATAAACCTAAACTTTAAAACACTGAAGAAATTGAAGAAGAGACTAGTAGATGGAAGTATTGACCATTGACAAAATTGGCAGACTATTTTGGAAATGGCTATTGTATATGTATTAATCAGAGTTTTCTAGAGAAACAGATCAATGGGAAAAAAACACCACTCACACCTGTGTGAATTTATTAGGTCAGATTTAAACAGTAACAGCTATATCATACCTGAGATGCCAGGATGCCAGGAGCCTGAGAGAAGGTCCCTGAGGCTGAATCCTCAGGAGTCAGCAGTGCCACAATAGCTGTTTCTCAAGAGGGTGAGGGCAGGAGATAACCAGTAGTTACTTAGTCCACAAGGCAAGATGCCTCAGCAGTTGGTTCTGGCTCCAGAAGCCTTGGAATCTCCTGGAGAACCACTAATACATTGTTCCAGATGACAAGCCTGAAAACATTAGCTGTGCTGTCTGTGAATGAGCAGCAGCAGTGTCAATCAACCCCAGGCAAGAGCGGGGCCAAGCCAGCAGAAGGGAGAGACCTCAGGCACAGACCTTTTACACTTGATCTTAGCCAAAAGGCTGAGAAGTGATGGTACAGACCTTTTATCTGGGTTGATAATGGGAGGTGCCGCCCACAGTCCAGGTGGGTCTTCCCACAGCCATTGAGACAGTCAGGACACTTCTGGGGGAGGGGAGCTCCTGATTCAGGTGATTCTCATTTGTGGGAAGTTGACATTAAAATCAATTATAATATTACTGAAAGTGACCCAGAAATTTAATGCAATCCTTATTAAAATTCTAATGACACTCTTCACAAGAATAAAAAAAAACCATTAAGTCATTTATAAACATAAATTCCCCCAAATAATCAAAAGCAATTATGAATAAAAAGAAAGTGGTACCTAGTCCACTTACTACAGAGCCATAATAAAAATAGCATGCTACTGCCACAAAAATAAACACATACAAAGGGTAAAAACATGCAGGGCCAGGTGGAAGTGGCATACATCTTTAATCCTAGCACTCAGGAGGCAGAGGCAAGCAGATCTCTGGGTTCAAGGGTAGCCTGGTCTACAGAGTGAGTTCCAGGACAGCCAGGACTATACAGAGAAACCCTGTTTTGAGAAAACAAAACAAACAATAAATTGTTACACAAATTCTAATTAGTCTTAAAATAAAAACCTGGAGCCAGATATTGGGGTAAATACTTAAAGATCAGAGAAGCAGAGGAACAAGCCACTACAGAAACTTCTCACTGCTACTGAATCCTCAGGCTGAAAGAAGATCCTGTTTCACAAATCCTCAGGCTGAATGCCTTGAGTCCTCAGCTAAAAGGAAACGAGGAGGGGGGCAAGAAAGGGGGAAAACTCCTGTTTTCTCCCTAGTTATATTCATTTCCCTGCCCAGCCATATCACTTCCTGTTTCAACCTTCCTAGTGCTGGGATCTCTGCCTCTGCCTCTGCCTCTCGAGTGCTAGAATTAAAGGTGTGTGCCACACCACTGCCTGAGCTAACTCTGTAGCTGCCTCTGCCCTCTGATCTTCAGGCAAGCTTTATTTCTAAGAAGATATACAAGATATTACCACATTCTTTTTTGTTAAAAAATAAAAGGATAATAATTAATATTAGAAAAACTATATATACTAAGTATAATAACTATATATAATATACAGGTAAGAATTTATATTAATAATGTCTAGTCCATTAACAATTGACAAGTTCAGAGAAAATACTCCATTATTTGTCCTATCTTGAGAATGAAGGATTGTACCGAATTCACCTTCTATCCTAATTTGTATTACCCAAACAATCTTTTTATGTCTCTCTGTAACAAAATACGTCTCTTTAGTGAGTTTTTATTCTGAATTTGTAATCAAGGAAAACTATATCTATCTAGTCTTCAACTTCATCAGAGACCAGAGAAGGAAATATTACCTAAGTAAATAAGAAGTACAAGCAAGCAACTTGCAAAAATTGTGAGAAATGACAGAAACAGCTGGCTGCATGGACAGTCACCCAAAGTTTCTCTGCAATGTTGGGGATCCATCTTCAGCCTATAGGCTTAGCATACCTGACAAATTTATCTGTGAAGCAGGATTTTGTGGGAGCCCATAACAACTCTATTTTAAATTTGGAGTTCATTCTGACTCTAAGAACAAGAGAGTCACAGTGACTCAACATAATTTTAGAGTCCAAAAGAGTTCAGCTTGCTTGCTTGCTTTAGCCTTAAAGGCCCTGTGAGACTGGTCTGATTAGACTTATGGAAAAAACATTATGTAGCTAGATTCAGGCAACTGATATACACAGGAAGTACAGTATGATAGAAAATTAAACTGCCTGTCCCTAGATTCAAGGGCAGAATAGGGATGTGACTTTTTCTCAAGATATTAGCTATAAAAATCTTATAAAATTTGAGATATTTATACCTTAAGAAAAGTTTTAAGTAGTCAAAATAAAATCAAAGAATCATGAGATTAGTAGCAATAGAAGAACGCCTTAATTTTGTTTTTCTATTGTCCCATATCACGTAGCTCTTTTAATAGGGTACTCAGATTTTTGCATTTTCCTTTAACAAGCATGCTTGGGTTTAGAGAAGGAGAGAGCCACACTCCAGCTCCAAAGCCAGCTTTAATTTTTAATTGAACCGGGACTACAAAAAGACCATTTGTACTATATGGCTGAGAGAATAGCAGAACAAACATTTAGGAAGATTTGCGAAATTTTATCCAGTTAGAGATGTGATATACTAATAATTTACTCCTTTTCTTGGGATATTTTTTCTGAATGATTTATCCTTTTCCTTTAGCTGTCTCATTTGTCCAGTGGTCTTCTGATTCCTTAGCTGTATGCTTCTATTCTCCTGAAAAACTTATTTATTCTCCTCCCCAATCTTGACTTTGGGGAGGTTTTCTTTTGTCATGTTATATCTAATCAAATGAAAAGCATTAGTCATATCGCCTCTTCTAATCAAGTGGTCTTTCTTGTTCAAATGAACTTTTATCAAATTTGATGGTATCTATAGCTTTTCTTCTCCTGAAGAAACAAATGAAAAACCTCTTCCACAACATAACACATATCTTGATTTTCATTCTGAGGTCAACATATCTTTAAAGTATACAAGCTGATTTAACTCAGTAGTTTTTTCTATTATCCATTGTCTCTCACGGCTGTCATTTCTTTCTCATTAGCATTCAGAAAATTTAAAGTTAGTAAAGCATTATGTAATATATTCCTGGAGGTCTTTATTACCTCTTTTGTTAATTTAGCATATCCTTTAGAGTTTGACTTGATCTAAGACTGCTTGCCCTGTAGAATTGTGTGGTATATTTGTAATATGCTTTATATTGTAATAAGCAAAAAACTGTTTCATTTTACTAGAGACATATGTTGAAGCATTTTCAGTCTTAATTTGACAGGAATTCCCATGATTCTAGGAAATTACAGAATCAGCCTTTTCTGAACTCAAAGCAGTTGTCCATTGTAATCCTGAAAACATATTGTATGGTGTACATATTTTAATTTTCCAAATTCTGCAAAATGAAATACATCCATCTGCCAAATTTTCTTTCTTTGTATAACTTTAGGATTACTAAATGGAGTTTGGAGTAATGGAGTTTAGTTACAGTAGGACCAGGTAGGACTTTTTTTTTTTTTTTTTTAAATCTCTTTGGTTTGTTGCCAAGTGATGAAGAAATCCTTTTTAAAACCTTTGCTATTGACATGGTGTTTTTTATGAAATTCTGAAGCCTCTAGCCCATTTACCATCCATAATTGATAAATTTCATCATTACTTTGTGCTAGAGGGCCTGGTAGTCCTGTACAGGATCAGATATATGTTATATATAAAGAATGATTCTTCTTTCTGATTATTTCTTGTAATTGGATGAACAACAAAGTTAGTTCTGATTCATCAGGAATAAAGTCAGCAGTTTTAATGTATAAAGCAACTCTTTCTGCATACTGAGAATCAGTAACAATGTTAAGAGGTTCTGCAAAATCCATTAATTATAATAGCATATAATTCTGACTTTTGGACAGAACTATAAGGGCTTTGAGCCACTTTAAATTTTTTGATTTGTAACCTGCCTTTCCTGATTTATTTGCATCAGTCTAAAATGCAGGGTCTCCAGAAATTGGTGTTCCTCATATAATATAAATAATCCAGTTAGTTTTCTTTATAAATTGAAATATTTTGCTTTGTAAATATTTGTTATTAATCTCTCCCAAAAAATTAATGCAAGCTCTTTGCCAAAGTTATGAACTTTCTGTTCATAATTGGTCACTCCATCATCAGTTAAAGGTACTACAATATCTGTTGGGTCCATTTCTGTCAATTGATGAAGTCTTAGTTTTCCTTTTAAAAGCAAATCACCAGCTTAGTTGGTAGCACATGAGACTCTTAATCTCAGGGTGGTGGTTTCCTGCTCCAGATTGGGCGCTATATATTGCACAAGTTCTAATTGGTTGTATAATAAAAACCCAGAGTCACATATTGGGGTAAATGCTTAAAAATCAGAGAAGCAGAGGAACAAGCCACAAGAGAAATTTCTCACTACCACTGAATTCTCAGGCCAAAAGGGGGACGATCTCGTCTCTACAAATCCTCAGACCAAATGCCTTGAGTCCTCAGCCCAAAGAGAGGGGGTGAAGGGTGAACAACTGTCTCTTCCTGTTTTATTCCTTTCTCTTCCCAGCCATATCATTTCCTGTTTCAACCTTCCTAGTGCTAGGATTAATGGTGTACCCCATGACTGCTGGCTCTGTTTTTCTTTTAGACTGGATTAATCTCATATAACCCAGTGTGGTCTTCAACTCAGAGATCCAGAGATCTCATGCTTAAGTTTATCATTGAACTGAAAAGAGAATGCCATATGACTCAATTGTTCAACTCCTATGTATAAACCCACAGGGTTCTGTGTTACCATAGCACAGGAAATTCCACAGGCATGTTTACTGCAGTATTAGTCACACTAGTTAAGAAATAAAACCAAATTAAAAGCCCATAAACAGATACATATATAGCCATCCAAGAAAATGAATAAAACTGGAAATCATGTTCAATAAGGTCAGCCAGATTCAGAAAAAGAAACACACACACACACATACACACACACACAGGAAAAAAAAATTTCTCTTTCTTGAATGTGCCTTACTTTGTTGAACATGATTTTCAGTTTTGCACAAATATAAACATATGTGTATGTATTGATATTAGAATCAATGAATAAAAGTAGGGTATGGATATGTGCAAAGTACAGTCAATGATACATATACATGAAAATGTCACAACAAAATCCATTCTTATGTAAGACAACCTCAAAATCAGTTTATGATGTTAAAAATGAAAATAAATCAATATGCTTAAAAATGACAAAAGAAACCCTATTCTTACATTTCTAAACAGTCATTTTGTTGTAATAAGCATTTTAAATTCTGAATAGTGGTTAGCTAAGAAATTCTACACGTTATAAGGAAGTGGATCTGAGCCCATTCTCTATGACATTGCCCTCAATTGGCCATGGAGCAGTGATTTCTCTTCCTAAGCTGAGCAGGTGAGCATCAGCTTGGGAAGACTCCACTCAACAGGCACATTCTGAGCAATGATTTGAGGGAGCTGGAAGAAAGCTTGGATCTGGGCTTTCTCTGCTTTCTTGATAATAAAGCTGTTTTACTTCAGTTTATAATTCTAACCAGAATTCCAAGAAATAATGACCATGATTGCTCTCCTAGTTAAACCTGAACACATGATGTGCTGGTTATGACTTATGCTTAAGTCAGACAACAAATGAGAATTCTTTCATGCTTTTAATTTAACCATAACCTTATATTGTTAATACTTTAATTCTTCCACTAAAAAATCGTACTGCCTGCCATGCCTCCCCATCAGATTTTTTCCCTATAGAGGCAACCACTTTGGACTCCACTTTTTATTAGAGTCAATATGTCTATCCTGTTTTAATTTTCATTTTTTACCTTTGTGTGTGTGTATGCAGATTTGAGGTGCTGCCTTCATAAATTACTCTATATAAGGAGCAACCAGAGAATGAGAAAAATACTTTGAAAATTAAAATATAGCTGAAATGTAAATGAATATACAATTAGTTCAATATATTAAGTCCAGGATTTATGCATTCTAAGTTTAATTCTTATAAATGTAAATGACTCAGTAGGAAAAGTGTTTGTCTCCAAACCTAATGAGCCAAGCTCCAACCCTAGGAGTCACATGGAGGAAAGAGAGAACTGTCTTGCACAAGCTGTCCTCTGATCTTCACATGGCATGCCATGGCATGTGTGCTTTCACACACAAGTACATACATACTCACAAAGGTAAAAAATGAAAATTAAAACAGGATAGACATATTGACTCTAATAAAGAGTAGAGTTCAAAGTGGTTGCCTCTATAGGGAAAATCTGATGGGAAGGCATGACAGGCAGTACATTTTTTAGTGAAAAAATTAAAGTATTAACAATATAAGGTTATGGTTAAATTAAAAGCATGTTTTTATAATTACTATCTTGAGATCATTGAATATTACAGAGAGGAGGGTCTTAAAGGTATAGCTGACTGTTTTAAGGAATGCAGAAATCATCACTACTTTTCTTTTTCTGAGTAATGTCATCTTTTGAATAATTTTCCTTAAATGATGGTTATTATCCACAGCTATTCTCTAGGCAAACCAAAGACCAGGTCATCTATCTCTATGTAGATTCACACTGTTTTAGTTAGGGTTTCTATTTCTGTGAAGAGACACTATGACCATAGCAACTCTTATAAAGGAGAAACATTTAAATGGGGTAGCTTACATTTTCAGAGGTTTAGTCCATTATCATCATAGTATGACATGGTGGCATGCAGGCAGACATGGTGCTGGAGAAGGAGCTGAGAGTCCTACATCTTGACCAGTGGGCAACAGGAAGTGATTTGAGTATCACACTGACTGAAGCTTGAGCAAAAGAGACTCAAAGCCCACCAAACAGTGACACACTTCCTCCAACAAAGGCAAACTTAATACTGCCACTCCTTATGAGCTTATGGGGACCAATTACATTTAAATTACTATACACACACATGAAGACTTGTCTTAATGTTACCAATGAAATTAACGCTACCATGTCCCAGCAGGGCTACAAACTGAAGAGCAAGCCTTCAACACAGAAGTCTTTGGAGGATGTTTACAATAGAAATCATGGGGCTGGAGTGATGGTTCAGTGGCATGAATGGTTCTTGCAGAGGTCCTGAGTTTGACTCAGTAACCACATTGTGAGGTGTCTCATAACCACCTATAATTCCAGCTCCAGGAATTGTTTGGCCTCTGTGGACACTGCAATCAAGTGCACATATCCACACATACATACATAAAAACTTTAATAAAGAGACCCAAGGTTTGGAGAGCTGTTTCAGTTGGTAAGATCACTTGTGGCTGAGAACCTATGTTTAGTTCACAATACCCACATGGTAGTACACAACCATCTATGACTCAGATTTGACATCCTCTTATGCCTCCCATGGATACCAGGCATGCACATGGTTCATAGTACTATGAGTAAGGCAAGGTTTTAGTTTAGCACAGTGCTAAGTGTAGTCTCTCATACCCTGACCTCTTCAATGCCAAACTCTTCTCTGTACTCATTATCATTGCCATAGCTATGCCTTGCACCCTGAAGTCACTCTAGAAACTATATAACCATCTACCTGAAGCATCATCTCATGATTCTACCTCTGTGTATCTCATTACACATGCCCTTCCAATTTAGAGAACTGTCAACCTCGATCCTCCAATTTCCCCTCCTTCAACTCTCCATTAAGCCCTGTCTCCATGCCAAAGCACACTTTGGAAGGCAGCTGAAAATGACTGGAGAAAACAAGCAGCCTTGCACAGGCATCACACTTGCTTAAGTGGCAGACAGGGTTGATCTGTGACACACCACACCTATCAAACTTTCTAGATGCCAGGCCCTTGCCCACTCCCTCCCTAGCTTCTCAGAATTTCAGTTCTTGTCTCCTGCCACCCATCCAAAGATTCTCATTCATCCCCTACTTTCCAATTCACATGCAATCTGGATTTTGCTCTCATCCTCTTTAGATCATTATCCCAAAGTTAAAATTTACAGCAGGAATGGAAGCCCTACCATTTTCCATCTTGGTTTCTGTATTCTCTTTCCTTCTTCCTTCACTAAGTTACTTTTCTTCCATCACACCTTAACTGCTGGCAGCCTCCGAGGTCCCTCCTGGGCTCCATGTAACTTTGTCATTTGTAGCACACATGACACACAAACACAGCCTGGCTCAGGCCTCCCATCTCAAAGTGCTACACATATGTGTATCCTACATTCTGACATCCGATTGTCCCCTGGCTATAAACTTTAAACATGTTGAAGATTGAACATTGTCATGTGAGCTAGAGGAACTTGCTAGCTATCTGTCAAAATTGTAATTTGCCTGATTCAGACAACTGTCACATTACTTTTACTTTCTAAATGTATCTGTAACTGCCAATCTTTTCAGTACCACTTCCATTTTTGAGACTTAAATGTTTTCATCTTGACAGTCTTAAAATCTTTATGTAGCAAAGTAAGGTTTGATTTGCTCCAATTCTAGGCAAGGGCTTGCTTGTTCTATCCTTTTAAGTGGTTTTCCATATAAATGGTCAAATTGTATAATTATTGAAGTTGTCTAAATAATCACAATGACGGCCCATTTCCCAAAGGCTAGGATGCTGGAGTTTGTTACCCCTGCCAGATTTTCCTTATTCTTTAAGCTTCATCTTTGATACTGAGCTCCATGTACAATAAGCTGTTTCTAGTCAAAGAAGAAGTCACTCCTCTATTTCCCCACTTGCAGCCAACCCTAAAGGTCCATTTGCATAAACCACACAAAGTGAGGGATTTAAGCTGTCACATAATATGCTAGGTGATTTTTACTTATAGAGCTTCATTTATACTGTTTGAGAAACACATGGTTTCAAACTATGTCTTCTGACCTCAAATATAACTTTAAAAAAATCAATCTCAGTTTTAATCCTTTATATGAAAGTTTAAAAAAATAGAGTACAATAAAAATACATTTTTTTTTCCGGGGGAAGGGACCTTGAATAAGGATATACAAGGATAGAAAGTGTGACTTCTTTGTTCATAATAATAAAAAAATACATTTTTTCAGTCTTCATTTATCTAACAGTATGACAATGCCATAATAATCTGGGAAAAGCAAACATGAAGTTTAGTTGTTAAGTAGCCTACTTTTCCAGCTTTATCAAGAGGCTGAATAAAGACCTTCAGAGATGACACTTCCTGGTACTGAGGTAGAAGCCTCACACTGCTCTAAGACTGAGCTGGTACATAGCATGTAGGTCACATCACCTCACTTCTATCATAAGAGGAAATGCTATGTTACAGCAATCTCTAAAATGGTACTTTGGAACTGGGGTGGGGCAACTGAATGTCTTGAAATTATGTGTTCCATATTGAGTATGGATTAATTCTATTTTCTAAAGGACTTTCCTAATGCTTCAGATGCCCAAAAGGCAAACTGTGAATGGAGAATGCTTAAGATAATCAATGATAATAAGATAAATGACTGCTCACATCCCTCCATCATATATTCATATATATTAAAAACTATGGAAGAAAGAGATTTAGTATTTGGTTTAGGTTTCATGATGACTTTTTCTGTTGTTGCTTTAAAATCTAAATCTGAGAAAGTTTACATTGATAAACTCATGCTGTCATTTCTTAGTGGAAGTGTTAAACTCCAGCTGGACAGATTAAAAAAAATGAACTGTTTTCAAGGTTGTGACAGATTAAACAGTTTCTGAGAAAAGTCCCAAGTGAAAGGTTTGAAGTCTCATCCACCAGGAAGCACAGCACACGTGCAAATTCATGTATACCACAGCCAAAAAAATCTGCTTACTCTATGCAGAAATGAGCAACTCAGACATCCACCTGCCTCTGGCTGCAAGTGCTGGGATCCAGTTGCATGCTTGGTATTTGCAGCTTGAATGCAAAGGAATAAAGAACATGGCTATTTCTTGAAAACCGGACTTGGCTCATATTCCGATCTCTAGGGCACCTCCATTCTTGTTACACAAGCTCAAGCATTAGTAAACTTGGAGATCTCTCAAACCTACAATTCAGGTAAGAAATAGATAAAAACCAGAAAAGTAATTATAGTCTTCCATTTGAAATGAACTATTTTCTTAAGAACCCATGAAAAAAAGTTTCCTTATAAACACATTTTGCATGTAAAACAATAAAAACAGATGAAGAACTCCAAATGCAAGAAGGTTGGATTTTTCTTGGGGGTGGGGTAAGGTTTTACTGCTTGTTCTCAATGCTTGTCTTGAAACAATTCTCCTGCCTCAGCCTCCAGAGGGTTAGGACTGCAGCTGCTCATCACCAAAACCAGCTAGACAGTTGGAGACTGAACATTTAGTGGGTACTTGTTAGCAAGTGAGTATTACAGACAACATAGCTATAAACAACTGCCTAGAATTTACTCAAATGTGTTGGAGGATACATGAGGTGTTTATAAGTGATCTGAAATTCAGTGTTTGAGATGGTGCATTAATACATTATACAAAATTTTAAGGGGATAAAAAAGGTACAACATCACAGTTTCAGCAGGTGAGCCATGCATTACTGATGTTTTAAAAAAGAAGGGAGGTGTGATGGTAGTCATCCACTGTCAGGGAATGAATCTAGGACATTAGAAGAAAGGCCACATAGTTAAGACACTACACTGCTGGCCTTAATTCCTGAGACAGGGTCTTGCTGAATTGCCTAGGTTACCCTCAAATGAGATCCTCTGCCTAGTCTCCAGAGATAATGAGATTAGGTAAGCTACTTACAAGGCTTTTAATGACCATTTGTCAATACATTATACAAATTTGTTTGCTTAGAGATCTATCATATCCAATTGTCAATTATTTTAATCCAATTTTTTATAAAGGACCAATAAAACAAGGGGTATGTTTAGAAAAAGAAATTCAAATTTAGCAAAAATCAATGTGCAATAAATATACTTCCACTGATGAAAATTACATAGTGCATTAAACATACTTGTCAAAAATGAACAAATAAACAGCAAAATGTCCAAACAAGTGAGTTTTTTCCTTTTTTTGGTTTTCATTTTCCCTCTTTACCAATGCTAGGTACTCTACATCATGGAATAACAAAGATTACTGCTGAATACAAACTATCAAATGCTTCACGTATTAGTATTTGGTAGAGGAATTACGTTTTATATTTTAACCTCAAGCACTAGGGAGGCAGCACTACATAGACTGACCACCTATGCTAACAAACAAAAGTTTATTCCTTTGTCTTTAGCAGTTCTGAAAATGCTGCCCACCTGGATCTCATACTAGTGACCAGGACTCTTTTGTGAACCTGAGGGGAAGGAAAATGCCAATTCCTCCTAAATTAAACTCTGAGTTCATTAGGGAAAGCTTAGCCCGAGGGGCTAAGGAGATGGCTCATTTAGTAAAGTCCTTGCTGAGCAAGCACGTCCTGAGTTCGGATCCTCAGCACCCATCAAAGAGCTAAGCACAGCACCATTGGCCTCCACACATGCCCATGCATCTGCATATGTAATAAGCAAACTGAAAAAAAAATCAGCTTGACTTACCTGTCACCATCAGACAAACCTTTAAAAAACTGCTGGTGTTTGAGCAAACAAATCAAACAACCACAGCTATGGAAGGAAGTAAGCTATATGCTATTTATAAACCATGTTTCTTAAGATTATTGGGTTCTAGAAAATTGTATGGACTTCTGAGTTTTCTGACATGCATATTTTCATTGGGCAGCTCTTAAAAACTAGAGATTCTTCTTAAAAATAGTAATTTGAATGTGTTAAAAATCTGTTGTATCTAATAAGTATAATTGAAAGTTTTCATCTTCTTTCTTTTCTTTCCAATGGAATCTTACTGTGTAGCCCTGGCTGGCCTGGAACTCTCTAGGTATGCCAGGTTGTCTTTGAACTCAGGAATCTGCCTGCTTTTGCCTCTCAAACGCAGACTAAAGGTATTCAACCACCATTCCTGGCTGCAGCTTCTTTTGGAGGGGTGCTGCAGACAACACAGGACCTCACATATGAACACCATCTGTTACTTCCTTAGCTTTGAGTATTGCTATACTAAATGTAACTTAAATATACAAATCACTACAATTTACTAATCTATAGTAGTTTATCAACAAGGCAGATTAAACCAGAGCTTTATAAATTCCCAAATTCTTTAAGTCTAATTTTCTATGCTCAACTACCAAGGCCTTAACTTTAGTGCTAACATCTAAAAGAAGTCTTCTTTGAGATATTTTAAACCATTTGAAAGCTTTGGTTACATATCTGAGTCAAACTCTCATCTTGTCAACATTCTACTTGCATTGCTAACAACTTAGAAGTTATGGAAAATCCCCATACTTCCGATTCCAAAAATTTCAATAAATTACAAACAGTAACCCACCTCTGACTGTCCATTTATTCAGGACATTTGCTCTAAAGTTGGCTTTGAATAGGACTCCCCAGCCTGGTATGTGGTACAGCACATGGGAGGATGAGATGGGGCACTGTGAGTCTGAGGTCATAGTTATTTCCATGCCTGCATGGGTTACATAGTGATACAATGTCTCGGAAAACAAAATGAAAATTCTTGTATTCCTAGGCAAACAGGATACGTTTAGGGAAGGGTTTCTTTTCAGTAGGACCTCAGCTTAATGCTTGGTAGCCAAGTAAAGCAGTGTAGCATGGGTATGCCACTTCCAGATCGAAATACTGTTGAGACTATCACAGTATTGCTCTGCACCTATCACCCTTATCTACAAAAAAAGAACAAAAGATTTGTAGTATTTTGTGAGAAGTGAGAGATAGTAAGCATCGCCAGACACACAGCACTTACAAATTGACTTTTAAACTCAGTTTATTTAGTATTCTCTAGGCGGGATTTTTATATTTTCTCTAAATGGTATTTTACCCTTACTGGGTAAATAGATTGCTGTTTTTATAAGCTACCTCAAGTCTACTTTTGATGTAAACCCTCCAGGGAAAACCCACTCTAGTTTCTTCCTAAAGAATGCACAGTGAAAGGGAAGGACCATGCAGCAAGGGGAAGAAAACAAACACAACCTTCAAGGTGTTCTGACAGATCCCACATAGGAAGTAGAGTTTGGAGGTATTTTCATGTTTAATAGGTGTTCACAAAGAGTAATTTTGTGTCAGTCACTCTTCCTCACAAACTGAATACGTTCATTTACTTGCTGGTTTCATAAAATTTAACATTTTAGAGGTCATTTAAAAATCAGTACATATAATATCCTTCTCCCAAGTTAGTTGAGGTATTTGTAGTAACTAATCTATATGACAATTGCTCTGAAAACATGTATAAAACTCTTAGGCTACAAAATGAATATCCCAACTAGTAAAATTACTCTCAGCATTAAAAAATATCATGTCAAAATGTAGTGTGTTTAACTAGGAAGTGTCATACTTATTTCAACTCTATTTCTAAAATAACATGGCGTCACTTTAAGAGAAATGCTGTTTTTCCAAAATAGCAGAATTGTTATCTTTCCCCATGGTTTAAAAAATAAGTACTACCATCATGACATCACTAGAAAGAAATGGAAGCATACAAGGAATAAACTATAGTTTCTTTTTATATCAAAATGTACTCTTGAAAATGTGTTTGGCACAGTGCTAAATCATATATAGTTAATACTAAATATTGCAGGATACAATAAACCCTGGAGCTGTTTACACCCTCTTATGGGAATGAAAATAATAGATAGCAATTATCAGAAGTCAGCCTGTACAAACTGTATAAACAATACTTTATGTTCTGCTTTGAAAACCAATGGTATAATAAACTTTACATAAAAGACTGCAAAATAATATAAATGGATTTAAACAGATCTTTACAATAAGAAATTCAAATGGAAACAGACAAGTAACAAAGAGAAGTAAAAAAATTTATTGCAGTATTCGCTCCACCAGATTGCCTGGGGATCCCTTTTCTTGTATTGTTTTCAGGGTGACCTAATACAACAAAATCTACATTTACAAAAACTCCTTCTGCAGATAGGTCATAGATACTGCATGCTTTTTTTCTCAACAGAATAAATTATATATCCAGGAGATTCTGCCATTTTACAGCCTGGAGAGACAATGCTTCCCTGGAAACTGGGCTAAGCTAAAGAAAGCCATCCGCTTAGGTTCAACTCCAAGAACACTTTATTAAGAACATTAACAGACTAATTTCCAACATTCACTTGTTTATTTTTTAAACAGAAAGTTTTTTTTTCCAAGATATAAACAATTTTGTTAAACTATAATACAGTGGGAGTAAAAACGAACCGAGAAACGTTTCTGCTGCACAACAGCGAAGGGAGCTCCCACAGAAATGTCTGCCCAACATTCCTTCCTTTGTTCCTGCATTCCAGGTTCCACGCTTCAAAAAACTGATTTTTTTTTTTTGCCAGAATGTTGATATTTCAAGTTTTTTTTTTTTTTGCCTTTTAAAAAAATTCCTGTAAATTTGGCTGCATGTACAAATTCATTAGCTGGAAGTCCCGTCCTTGGCGGCATACAGGGATCGTAAAGTCTGAACAACTTTATTAGTCAGCTTATTAGCACTCGTTAGAGCAATTTTTTTGTAAATAATGTCTGACTCTTTAATAGTGTCTACCCAAGGCACCAGTTTGCGGCCATCGCGGCGCTTAGCCTCCGTCCAGGAGCCACTGTAGGAGCCTGCCATCCACTGAACACTGAAGCCACTGCTGGTTTTCTGTACTACTCTTGCAATTTGTGGTCGATCTTTGTACTTTGGACAGCAAATAGCGATGACATCCATGACGTCAACACTTTCATTCATCTGTGCTGCCAACTCCGTAGAGTCTGAATTTCGTTTTGACCTTCTCAATGACTAAAACATTGGGAGGGGAAAAAAGACCAAGTGTTACACAAAATAATTTTAGTGAAATTATTGTTTTTATTGCTTTTAATCCCTTGACGCCGGGAGTTGGGATTTCCCGGCACACTTCCATTGCCGGCAATGAGACGCACCGTGACCGCCAGCGCCAAGGGGTTAACATATACTTGTAAAACCATATAACTTTTAATTTGTACCCGTGTCTTTACTCTTGATATATAAAATTATATGTACATATAAACCATAAAGCTACATAAAACTTAGCGACAATAAAAAGGATAGCACACATTAATACAATCCAAAAAAATTATTAACCCTTTATGCTGGATAAATCTCATTTCTGTTTTTTATTATCTTTTATGTTAAACTTTCTACAAAAGGATGTATAAATGGTTACGTAGAGAATCTCTATCTACAAAATGTTTTGTTTTATAAGTATTACATTACTTGGTGTACATTTAATAGACTGACATATATAAGCACATAAAAATCATTTTACGTAATACGCTGGGAAATACGCTGACTCCTCCTCCGCCTCACCCCTGAAGTGCCTCCTCCTCTATCCTCCCCATCACTCTCATCATCCTCTGTCTCTGCCGCTGTGTTATTCTTAGGGCTGCCTCCTCCCAGCAGCGAGGTAATTGCTTTGTTCCGAGCATTCGTGCTGGCTGACACCTCGCCTTCCTCCTCTTCTTCATCAGGGTCCAGATGTTCCATGAGAAGTTTAAACTGAAAAAAGAATGAGAGTTTTAAGTAACTATTTTAAACAGCTCCGTGGAATTCTTACATGTTTCCTATGGTAGTAGTGTAGAGTGGGCAAAAGACCGACTCTAAACCCACAAGACTACTGTGCAAATCAGGGACTGAAAACATTTTCTGTAAAGAAGCAGATAGATAGGCAATGTGTTTGGACTCAGTGCCGGAATTAAAGGCATGTGTTGCCACATTCAGGATTTTTCTTATTCTAGAACAATTTCTGGGTGGGGTGGGGTTTTAGGCAGAGTCCCAAAGCATGCCTAGAACTTGCTATATAGCTTAGGTTGTTCTTGAATTTACAGTCCTCCCATCTCAGGCTTCCATTTGCTGGTATTACAGAGAATCTGCTAGCAAGCTTGGTGGACTTTAAGACATTTTAAAAAGGTGTATTTACACATAACATGCACGCAAAGCACTAGAAGCACCCAAACACATGTATACTTGGATTACTTATGTAAAAATGGAAAAAGCTGGGTGTGGTAGTGGGGAGGGAGGGGGAGGGAGGAAGGGAGAGAGAGAGAGAGAGAGAGAGAGAGAGAGAGAGAGAGAGAGAGAGAGAGAGAGAGAATGAATATAAATGCCAGAAAAAACAATTAGTCTGAGAAAAAAAGAGGAACAAAGTGGCCAAAGGAGGTAAGAGGATGAGTAGTCAAGGCTTTAACTTTTAAGAATGTCAGTCAGCTATGTAGTCTGGTCCTTTGCTAAAGTAATTCACAGTCTGTTAGTTACAAAGACAATGTAACTGCTGCAGTGGGAGCAATGGGCTCCGTGTTCTCACGCTGGTACTCACGTCTAGGTACTGCCTTACTATGCTCCTCTTCACATCCTCCGTTAGCTTGGAATTTGCCATGTCACTTCGCAGGAAGTCCAGTGTTTGTTTGGGATGAAAATGAACCCCTGTTTTTCGGTTAATGGCTTTATCATATACTTTTGCAGATTCAGATGGAGAATATTTCTGAATTTTACTGTTTTGGAAATACAAAACCAGAGTTTTAAAGAAGTTCAGGCACATACTTAAACTGATTCTAGTTCTTTCTTACTTAGTAATAACTCAAATTTTAAATCATACAGATTTCAACTAATGGAAAGAGAAAAAAAACCCCAAATATTAACAATGTTCTTTTGTTTTCATCAATATCTATATTGACAGGGATAAAATAGATACCTGGCTCAGGAAGCAGCAGACCTGGAGAAACCCAATTACAAATAGAAGACATCATTTTAATGAAATTAGTTTCTTGTATCTAATTTGTAGATTGTGACTATGGTAATAGGGCCACTTGCTTAGAATCTATCCTATCTAACTGGTTTTCTGTGAGAATAACTTTTAGAAGATAATTCACAGGTATCTGTTCTCTCCTTTCACAGTGTGGCTTCTGGGGACTGGGTGTGGCTTGCCAGGTTTGACTGAAAGCATCTTTATGTACTGAGTCATCTCAGTGACCGTTTTTGTTTTACATCTATCTATCTATCTATCTATCTATCTATCTATCTATCTATCTATCTATCTATATCTATCTATCTATCTATCAATCATTTTCTGTATGTGTGTGCACATGTATGCCATACTGCATGTGTGGATGTCAGAAGGTATCTTGTAGGAATTGGTACTGGGGATGGATCTCACATTAGTTGGCTCAGAGGCAAGTACCTCTTTATCCACTGAGATATCTCAGCAGCTTATTCATTGTCTACATGGTAGCCAGAAACACTGCTCATGAAGTATTTTTAATTGATTAGTGACTGTTTAAAACTCTTTCCAACTCCTTATCAAGACTTTACATGGTTTTAAATAATTCTAGTTACGAACATCTCACACTCAGGCATTTCTTTTTAAAAATCTAAACTTCTAGGGCCGGCAGCACAGCTCAAGGACACAGTACACACATAGTAAACACAAAGCCCTAGCTTCATCTCCAGAAGCAGACTTGCAGAGTGGCTGGATTTTTAGAACCACTTGACAACAGTGGAAGCTCCAGCTACTTTGTGAAACCTCTCCTGTGGCAACAGCAGACAAATGTTTCTTATTGGTGTTAGGAACAGAACCTAGGGCTGTACACATGCTAACCACACGCTTCAGTAGGGAGCTATGTTTACCAGTTAGAGTAATGTTCACTTTAGCAATAAATGCCCCTTTATACACTATGCTATGGTGCTTTGTGTTAACTTGCCATAAGCTAGAGTAATCGGAGAGAAGGAGGGACCCTTCATCTGAGAAAATGCCTCTATAAGATCTGGCTGAAGGTAAGTCTGTCAGGCATTTTCTTAATTAGCAGTCAGTAGGGGAGAGCCTAGCCCATTGTGAGTGGTGTCAGCCCTATGCTGGTGGCAATGGGTTCTATAAGAGAGCAGGCTGAGCAAGCCAGTAAGCTGCACCCCTCCATGGCCTCTACATCCACTCTTGCATCCAGGTACCTGTCCTGTCTGAATTTCTATCCTGACCTCTTTCAGTGATGGACTATGATCTGGAAGTGTAAGCCAAATAAACCCTTTATTCCCCAACTTGCTTTGGCTATGGTGGTTTGTCATAGCAATCGTAACTCTAAGACATATATTCTTTCCACTTGGTTACTAATATTAATATCTGACTTGATTTAAAAAACATTTTACAGTTTATATGTATGTATGTACATATGTATGTGTGTCCTGAGGACAAAAAAAGCTACCACATTTCTTAGAGTTGGAGATACTTATGGATGCTAAGAATTGAAGCTGAATTATCTGTAAGAGGAATAAGTGCTCTTAATTCCTGGGCCATCTTTCCAGCCACTACTAGGTGATTTTTATCTATCTATCTATCTATCTATCTATCTATCTATCTATCTATCTATCTATCTAAATCCAAGGTGAAATGTTCAAAATTCCAACAATGGCTTTAGATAGTACTTTAAAGAGTTCTCTGTAGTTAATACTTACTCTTATTGCATAGCATTTTACAACCCTGAATATGTGATACATGTTAAAACCAGACTGAGTATCTAATAAAGCATTTTTATGAAAATCAATGAAAAAAAGTTCTTTAAATCTGGAATGCACTGAGTGAAGAAGTATGTTTTCTCTTCTTCCAATATTGTGAAAAAAAAATACAAACAATGGTTTACAACGAAGAAATAATATATAGCAATAAAATGAACCAATTCTGAACCCCCTCCCTGGCATGTGGATTTTTTAAATGGAGCATTTCTTAGTGTATGTACTCTGAGCAGTGTATGTTTTTTTTCTTACTGCTTATATAAACTCACCTATCAGAAAATCCACAAAGATTCTTCAAATGTTGTTTTAACATAAGAAGTAATAAAATACCCTGGGAAACATTTGCAAATTCAATTAAAGGGGCTGAATTTTCTGGCAAACATTTCATCACTGAGTTTACATCATCTTCGGAGTCTGAGTCAGAGTCTGAATCTACCCGCTTCCGAGATTTCCGAGGCCTGGAAACTTCCTCTTCACTCTCACTGGACTCGTTCTCCTTAGTAGGAGATGCTTTTCTTTCTTTCCTTTTGTCCTTTACCATAGACTGAAAGAAAGAGGAAAGTGTTCTGTTTGAAAAACAATAAAAACAAAATGCCACTAAAAAATATAAGTATCTCCATCCAAGAGCTGCAAGAAGCTTCCTTCAATAGTTGATAAGACCATTGATTTTTTTATTAGCAACTGAGACATATGCCTTATGGGAAAAGTCAGTCCTAAGACTAAATCATACACAACACCCACACTGTCTTTCTGATCCAAACAGGCACTATACAATACTTATAAAGAAATGACTTTCTCATAAGGATAGCAATGAGATGGTTTAATTATAAATATATTAATTTAGCACATATGCAAGCCATTGTAGAATAAGAGCAACACATAATTTAAGTTGACTATGGTGGCCTTAAGCACGCCAAGATTCCATCTAACTACCCCTTTTCCAGAGCTTTTAGCAAGATAATATACAATTTTTTTATGTTAGTAAACCCTGTTTCTTTTTACTTTCTGAAAACTTTCTTTGAAAGACCTAATCTATGGTATGTGTGTGTCACACTGTGAAAACCAAATTACAAAAGCAATTATTCAAAATTTTAACTGTTGAGCAATAACAGGAGACATATTTCTAAGTATATCCTTAATAGTAAAATAAAATGAAGGGAGCACAACAGCTAAAATTGTTAGAAAATTACTGATTTCTCCAACTTTATTGTATACATTCATGCCCTAGAAATTTCCATTAGCAAGTGCAATTGATTTGAGCAGATGCAGTGTGAGGCTTCAGATTCTATAGCTGTAATAAGCTCAGATGAAACTAGGGCTGCTGTTCTGTACTCCACAAGAGATTAGGTATTCTTATAATTTATTTATAAGATAATTTCCCTGGGTTACTACTTTCATTAGGCGGAATTTCAAGTACTACAATTTTGTAAAATGAGCTCTAATTGAATTAGTAACATCCAAAAATATTTCATTCAAGTTTTAAAGAATGTATCCTGCCTAGCACTGTATCAGGTACTTTCATAATTAATTATATTTTTACTTATGAGTCATGACAGAAAAGACAAATTTAGTGCATGCCAACTCCATAAAGATGCTTCCGTGGAAGGATAAGGACATCAGTAGTGTAAGCTACACACCAGACATCCATCCACATCCAGGTATACTCACACCAGTCTTATGATCTATATCATAGCACCATAATGTTAGCAGAACAGCAATGGCCTCTAATGGGGCTTCAGTGGATACATAAATAAAACACCGTCAGTTCTTAAAGTGGGTGGGAAAAGTGGGATGACCTATCAATGAAACAGTCCACATGTGTAGAAAGTGTACATAAACTATCTGGAAATGGGATGGTTTTAGATCTGAGTAGAACTAGCAACCCACGGTCAAGTACTACCCAGATTTCAGTAAGTTCATTTAGAAAGGTTTTATATGCCTGTAATAAGAGTAATGAGAAACAAAACAATGAAAATAATAGGTTTTCACTTGGGCAGATACATTTAAGAATAGCAATGTGTTGGTGACACACATCTTTATTCCTAGCACTAGTAGACATAGACAGGTGGATCTCTTAGTTCAAGGCCAGACTAGTCTACAGAGCAAGCTCCAGAAAAGCCAGGGCTACACAGAGAAACCCTGTCTTGAAAAAGCAAAACCACACAAAAAGAATAGCAATATGTGTAACTTACCTCCTTGAATGACTGCAATAGGTTACTACCGGAAACAGAGAGCGTAATATCTATATGATGCATTATAAACAAGGGCTCTTCCTGAGTCTGGTATGGAAAACAGGCTAGATTGTCTGCTATGTACAAGAGCATAGTCACTTCTGTTTTCTGCAAATTTTAAAAGAAGGCACATATGTTTAGTGGTGAGCTAGAAACCCACCCAAACAGCTTTTAGAAAATTAATGCAAGGCATTTTCACCTCAGTTAATACTGGAGAGAGATAAAGACAAAGGAATGAGAAAGCAAGCAAAGAGGTAGAAAGTAGATAAAATGTCAGGGCGAAGTTAGACAAACAGAATTTATATAAGTGATCTTACAGATACTTTAGGAGATTTTATAATGATGGACACCATGCTATCACAAGAAGAGGTGAAGTTTCTAATGCAGTTAAGTAAAAATCCTTTTCCTTTATAGATTATGAGACCTTTATGACAGATCCATACTGTATCAAAAAGTATGTATATGAAAGCACAGTAATTAGTCATTGTCTTCTCAAAATTTAACACGTATAGAGAACAGTTACACACAGTTACTGTTCAGCCTCCAAAAAAAGTATATGCAATACTCTACTAATATGTGGATTTACCCACCCCTGATCATGCACGGATAACATTTTCCAGAGCTACGCCTGGTGACACACACCTTTAATTCCAGCACTGTGAGGCAGAGGCCATAGGATCTCTGCCTTCAAAGACAGCCTGATCTACATAGTGAATTCCAGGACTGCCAGAGCTATTAGTGAGACCCTGTCTCAAAAACAAACAAACAAAAATCCAACAAACCAAAAATACTATGAAATAGAAAAAATGCAAGAGAAATTGATTGATATTGGTTGTTGGCTTTAAAAAAAGAATCTTAAGCAGAAAAGTAGGCTGGAAAACATTGGAATGTGACTGCAACCCTAACACTAGGGAGGCCGAGGCAGGAGTATCATTTGAGTTAAGAGGTTCAAGACAGTGAAATGCTGTGTCCTAAATAAATAAATAGAAAGACACATTAATATTTACATTTATTTGAGAATTTATAGAAAAATTATCATAAAACTAGTAATCAAGGTAGTTACTTGCAGATCTTCACATTCCTGAATTAAAACACTGAAAGCATTGTTTCCCTGTCTCTTATAAAAAATATCATCATTATTACTTGTGCATGCATGATGTGTGTGAGGGAACATATTGAGGTTAGGTCACAACTATATGACACTGATTCCCTCTTTCTGCTTTTATACATTTTAGAGGTTTGATTCCAGTTGCCAAGCTTGCATAAAAAGCTTTACCGGCTGAGCCATCTGGAGGCTAGCCCCTTTGCTCTCTTCTTTTTTAGATTTATGTTATTTTAGGTGAATAGGTATTTTACCTGCATAAATGTATGTGTATATTGTGTATGACTGGCTCAATGGGTCCCCTGGAACTGGACTTATGGATGACTGTGAGCACCATATGAGTGCTGAGAACTAAGCCCACCTCCTCTGCAAGAAATACAAGGGCTCTTAACCACTGAGACCTCTGTAGCATCCTTTCCCCTTTTCTTTGGATACTGGCCAAAAGCTTAAGCATGTCTGTTCTGATTCTCTGAGGTAGTCAGATGTGGTACCACACACACCTTTATTCCCAGAACCTCAGGAGGCAAAAGAAAAGCATCCTAGTGGGTTTCAGGACAGCCAGGGCTACAAAGTGTGACCCTGTCTCAAAACACCAAAAGATTCTTGGAGCTTCCATCTGCCTAATACAGCAAAGCTGCTTGTAGTCTTCACAGCTGAGCCTTCCTGCTGTCTTGGACCTAACTCAAAGGCACTCTCTCCTCTTCTCCGTTGCCTTCCTTCTAGCAACTGCCAAGACACAGCTTATGTGCTCTGGTGTTTTCTTCTCAAAACCTAAAGAAGTGGTCACTGAATTTAAAAAAACCAAACTCAAACTAGAAATCAAAAGTATGTTATTTCCTCCTATCTACTTTTTCTGCTTTAAATAACAAAACATATAGCAGCAGAAGTAGTAATAAAAAGCTTATAAAGCAGATGTAATAAGCTTCCTATTAGTATTTATAAGATAATCTATTTTTAAAAGTGAATTGTTTTATTTTTACTTTGTTTCTCTTTTTAAAATACTTATTTATATTTATGTGTGAGACTGTTTTGCCTGCATGCAGGTATGTTCATTATGTGAATGTCCAGTACTCAGAAAGCAGGGTATTGGATTCCCTGGAATTAGAGCTATGGGTGGTTGTAAGTGGCCACACAGGTGGTGGGCACTGAACCTAGATCCTCTGTGAGAGCATCAAGTGATCCTAAAATGAGCCATCTTCCCAGATCTTCAACCTATTCTTTAAAGTTGTATACCACTGTCTAAATGTCAGGGGACGAAATGCAGAACATAGAACTCTACTCTACTTATCAGTATTCATCCTCTCATCTCTCTCTCTGATAGGCCTAAAAAAAAAAAAAAAAAAATCAGCTGTGAACTAAGCTAGCTTTGAATTTATGATGATGATCCTACCCCTGATGGCTGGGATTACAGCCATGAGCTAGTAATACCTAGCTTACCTAAAAGTTTCAACATGAAAATTCATATTATATGTGTATATATAATATACACACATATATATACATTTTTCTTTTGCTAGAAGTGAAAATGTTCAAAACTGGGAAATCAAAGTCCTAATTGTTCCTTCTTCTAAAAATCAAACTCCTTAGGAACAACTCAGATTCTTCTTTCTTTGTCTGCCTTTAGCAACAATCACATTATTTTCTCAGGACAAAAATACTTCAGTTTTTCACTGTCTCTTCTCATATAATCTTAATTTATTCCTTTCTTACAATGTATCTTCTTTGTTTTCCTACTACCAATTCTTTGAACACAATGCTGAAAAACCTGTGTTCCTAAAATGCTCTCTGCACTTGCTATCCAACATTTTGTTTAAACACTTTCTGTTGTCTTCCAATGCTTATAGCTGCTTCTATGGTCTATGTACTATGCTTAGTAAGACCTTTGGTTCAGACAAATGGCAATCTACCCATAGTTTCCAATTCTCTTCTACTTTATGGTACATTTAATGCATCTAATCTCTTTAGGCCTTTAGTGACTTGTTCCTTTTCTGATATCTTGTGTTGGAGGCAGAGTAAAGTTTTAAAGTTTTATTATCACAATAATAGACTCTCTGGTCCATTAATAGTGATTAGGCATTGAAATCACACAGGAAATGAACCCAAGCAAAGACTGAAGAAATATCAATAGAAACCGTATTCAGTATACGCTGACCACAATATTATTTATTTTCCTTATTTGTATTTTATCCTCTTAATGGGAATAAACCCTTTGAATGCCACAGCACAAGAGCATACCATTTTCAGTATTAGCAGTGTTCTATACTGTGAAGCCAACACTAATGATGATATAATGGTGAGGTTTGTGGGGAAAATATTCTGAAACAAACCTGAGACATGTATTTGCTAAGTTACATATAAAGAATTTTCATATAGTATTTAAAAAAGAACAGATCTAGTAAGGTATACTAGATGCTCTGGTAAATATAATTTTGATTTACTACAAAAACTATGTCAAGTGACTAAAATAAGAAAAATGTTTACATTGCTCATTTATAAGCTGCCCTACAGATAGGCTGGTCTGTGTGCTCTATGTGACAGGTGTTACTGCTGTCCCTACTATTCTATCTGGTAATGTCTTATACAATAGTGGGGACCATAATAGGTACTAAATAAGTATTTGTAAAATGAACAAATAAATTAAAAAAGATAAACCTAAAGATACAACTTTCTGCATTCCTGGCTAGAGGTCCTGGCCAGTGCAATGTGTGTTAACCTGCAATTACATAAAGCACAATTTGAAAAAAATCAACATGAAAACTCAGCACTAAAAGTCTGTATTATTATTAAGCCAGGTGGTGGTGGCTCACACCTTTAATCCTAGCACATGGGAGGCAGAGGCAGGCAGATCTCTGGGTTTGAGGCCAGCCTGGTTTACAGAGCCAGTTCCAGGACAGCCAGGGCTACACAGAGAAACCTTGAAAACCAAAACCAACAAATTCCTAACCTGTATTATTCTCCAACAATATTTGAGTCTTACAGAAATAATCTTATGCATGTATGTATGTATGTGCGCATACATGCAGACATGGGATCTATCTTTACAATGATAGTTTAAATTATGCAGCTGACTTTTACAAGACTGTCACTTGAGGTGAGATGGTTTGCCGAGAGGGACCCACATGGTGGAAGGAGGATAGTGACTCCCACAAGTTGGTCTCTGACCTACTCACACTATGGCAACGCCTCCTCCCCCATAAAATAAATAATGAAATGTAACAAATTAAGGGAAAAACCCTAACAAAATTTTCAAGATATTCAGTCTAGAGACACTACATTTTCTTCCACAATATATTTTTCTCATGTAAAATGCCCCTTTTGAATATGACCATAACCTTTGTAAGTAACTTAGTAGAAGTTAAAGAAACACAATATAGTCAATGACATTTACCAAATGGTAATATTTAAAAGTCATGACTCTTTTAGGCATCCGGGTTCTAGAGCATTTATTTCTGATGATAGTAAAGATTATGCTTACTGCTGTGTCATCAAAGAGGTTGAGTAAGGAGATAAGGAAGGCGCGTCTGTGCTGGCGGTTTCCACGGATCATGGAGTAGAGGTGTGAGCACAAAGCACTGGAGCACTCATCTTGTCTGAAGCCCCTGACAGGGTCTTTTAGGCACGTGTTGATGGCCTGCTGTACCTGGTAAGACATCTTCATACCAGCCACTGCTTTCATCTGAAATTAATAAAGGCTCATTGCATTAGAAATAATAAGACTTATATTAAGTATACCCTGAACCTCACATTCAAGGCTAACTTCATTATTTGTTTTTTTTTTTTTTTTTTCAAAATAATGAAAATCATAGCATGAGGTACTAGACTAGTAGAGATCATTTATTGTTACCCCATCATTTTACACATACAAAAAAACCCCGGTTTACAAGTCATTACTAGTCAAGATTAAAGCAGGGTCTACAGTTCATGCCTCCTTACTTTTTTTAAACAGTCACCTTGGCCCAATCTCATAGTTAAGTAAAAGCTAGAACAAATGCCCTGAGGAACAAACCTGGCTGTAAGCTTAAAAAAAAATATTAAATGAATCATTCTAAAATAATGACTTGGAAGTATTGTTTGTTAGCGCAATACTAATTTACTAAAAGCACTTACATGAATGAATCCAGCATATTTTTTGTCTATTTCCACAAGCTGCTGATCAGCCTTGTTCCTCATAGCAGGTTCTGGATCTGTGCCCATGGCAATTAAATATGGAACACACTGGGAGAAAAAAAAAAAACAGCTTTATAAGACATCATAGGAGTAAAAATTCTATAAGCATCTCAACAAATGTCAAGCTTGTACATCAGATATAAAAATGCAGCAGCACAGACTTTCTCTAATTGCTATTTTTTTGTGTCTTTTTAAAAGTAATAATCTTTTTTTGATTTAATTTAAAGCAATGAAACAATAATAATAATGATGCACTTAGATGTGAACAACTTCAACACAAATTTAAGTTTATTTAAAGGTTCCAAGGTTAAGACTATTCATATAAGACTATGATATAGGAGCCAGTAAGGTGGCTCAGTGGACAGACTAACTGCCACCAAGTCTGAGGACTGGATTTTGATCAGAATTTATGTGGTAGAAGGAGAACACCAAGTTCTGCAAGTTGCCCCCCCATCTCTCTGTCTCTGTCTCCTCCCCCATATTTGTCCCTCCACATCTCCCCTTCCTTTATCCACCCAAACATCTCCTGGGTCCTATCTCAGAGTATTTAAAAAAAATGCAAAAAGTCTCAATATATTGTTGAATGTTGTAAAATGATTTTAACAGCTCTGAGTGATAAAAACAGACTATTTGTCAATGTGTAGTTTTATAACACACATTTAGTTATGTTTTAGAAAATATAAAAAAATCATTTTCTAATATATCAGTGTGCATTAGAATACCCTGTGGAGGAGAAGGAGAACACCCACAGGGTCGGGAAGTTTCATAGTTTGTAGCCCTCCCTGACCCTCTGACACTAGTTAGTACACCAGCAGAGAATGCAAGTCTTCAAGGATACCAAACATTTTATAACATTTTTTTTTCTTTTTGTGATGCTGGGGTCAAATTCTCAACTTGAATATCTGAATATCCTAGGCAAGTACTCTATCTACTACTGAGTTACAAACATGACCTTTTAGGGCTGGAGAGATGGCTCAGTGGTTAAGAGCACTGACTGTTCTTCCGGAGGACCTGAGGTCAATTCCCAGCATCCACATGGCAGCTAACAACTGTCTGTAATTTCAAGATCTGACACCCTTACACAGTTATACATGAAGGCAAAACACCAATTCACATAAAAAAGAATTTTTTTTTTTTTTTTTTTAAAAACGGCCTTTAGTCTATCATCCCAACCATACTGCAAAGTTACATTAAAACTGATGTTACCTCCAATTTAAAGAGAAAAATAGACCTCACATGATGGAATTTACTTTTTTTTTTTTGTGGTAGAACAAAACTTTCTCCTATTTAGATTATTATTTTCTTAAATCTATTCAATTCCATTGACATTACATATTGTTGGGTCTTAGGAATCTGAGTAAAACTAGATTAAAAAATTTTCATGAAAACTACTGAGAAAAAGAGAGTGAAAGTTTAACATAAATATACAGGTATTTTGCAACAATGGTAACATATCACATTATCCAGAGTTGAAGACAACTCAGGAAGCCGAGGCAGGAGGACACTTAAGCCAAAGAGTTAGGGATACCCAGTCCAGACAATGTTATAAGACTTTCTCTTAACAAAAAAAAAAAAAAAAGGAGAAACAAAAGGAGATAAGGATAGCTTATCACAGTAGTTTATGACATTTATTTTATAAAGCAGAGTAAAAAATAATTGATGCTCCCATCATGGCATCATCACATAGTTCATTTGGCTTGAGTGAGTGTGGCTATCATTAAACTTGCTTACCTGCACTGGATGTATAAGACCTTGGTTTAGAGTCAATGCAATCACATTTAGGGCAAAGTGGCGCACACTTGACTGGGTGTGAAAGAAGGCCTCAAGCACCTGTTTGAGGTAAAGCTGCATGATAGAGCTACTCATCCCCGAGGAAACGTCTCCCATTTCTTTTAAGTCTTCCTGTTTTGCAACTTTCTTCCCTACAAAAGAGGGTAAAGGACAAACACATCAAGGTTATATTACCCACTTACTACTCCTGACTGAGTCTACAACTCAAACCCAAAAAATGATACAGCTCATGTTCAAGCTCAATTGGTTTCCAATTTTTTCCCTCAACCGTGTCAGAGGCTCTTTGAGAATAATAAGAACTATAATCCCTTTTCCTCCTGGAAAGTGTTAATGCTTGTAGATATCTAAAATTTTTTAGTTATTTTAGAGTTTAAGAATATTGTTGGGCCTATGAACTTTAGCTTAGTAACTCCTACTTGACTGAATTCCATTATCCTTCCTAAGTTATGAGGAATGTTACCACGTTCTCACTTACAGTCTCTGTCTGCTTGCTGCATTCGAGTATCTTCTTCTTGTAGGTAAGTCTGGAGGTTTTTTAACACTTGTATTTTTAAATTCACTGACGAGTTCTTATCAGATAAAATACTATTATACAGATTCTTTACTTCTTGCTCAAACATTAGACTTGGATGCTGTATAAAGGCAAAGCCTAAGGAAAAGGAAAAAAATGTCTTTATGTATTCCTATTAAAGATAAATATAACACAATGAAAATGTCAAATTATACAAAGAGCTCCTTATTTCAAAAATTTAAAACTTAAAATGACTGGAAGAATATGCTGGTGGCCTTACCTAGAGAAGCATTAGAGCAGGTACTTCTTTCCCCATGAATTAAAAACAAGAAATTGCATTTCAAAGGAGAATTTCACACAAGAGGAAACCTTGAGGAGGGAGCAGGGCCTAGTGGCTAGGGGAGTGGATTAGGAGTCAGGAGTCTTGGGTTCTATTCCTGGCTCCACCACTGACTTGTAGTGTGACCTTGGGTGAGTCACACAATCTCTTTGCCTCAATTCTCCATCTGTAAAATGGGGACAATAATATTTACCACCCGCCTACCTCAGAGGGATGTTGTCAGGATTTAAGATGTAATGTCTGCAAACATTTTTTTCAGACCCCCTAATAGAAGGTACTACAGTGACAATGTAAAAAAATACTGAAATATATCCACCGATGAAACAGAATTTAAAAACAGAACTAAAATTATCTTTCTAATTCTTTTTCAAATGGCTCTAAATTGAGGCCACAATGGTAACTTATAACACTAATTAATAACTAGCAAAATAAAATTATATATTTAATAAGAAAAAATTAAGACTCTTGATGTCAGAAAGCATTAGTAATACCAAACCAAACCACTAGACTTAACTCAGTGATTAGACTAGTTCAAGGTCACACAGGATAATCACGGAATGTTTTACAGTGCTGCTTCCTTATTCATTTATTTGTTCTCAGAATTACCTGTAATACAATGGCCTAGTCACCATAAAACTTATTTACATTTAAGGATAAACACCAGCATGAAAGTAATATCACATCTCATAATTCTTTAATAAGTGATGCTTATATTTTTACTTCATTTCCTACCGTGAGTGCTGTTTCATTGCATCTCCTTACTGTAAGTACTGTTGAGGACTTCACTACGCAATCTTAGCTTACTTAGAACTTACTAAGTAAAGCTGGGGTCAAACTTAGAGATTTGCCTGCTTCTATCTGCGCATTGCTGGGATTAAAAGCATCTACAACCATACCTGGCTTTTAAGTAATTTATGAAAGAAATGACGAGGAATAAGGCAATTATATTTAAATACTTTTTATCAACATGATTTAATAGGGTTTGGAATCTTTTCACTCTCTTTTTTCAAAGACCAGTATCAGTGAATATTAATTAAATTACAAATCTTGACAATGCTGTCAAAGTATTTCCAAACAATAAAGTTACTGAATATTTTTATACGTATTTTCACAAAACACATAACAATCAAACCCCAAGTATAGGACACAATTTTCTCTTTGTCTTTTATAAATAAAAAAATTTATTATAGGTTTAAGGCATGAGAGTTTTAGATTTCTTTCCTTTTTAAAAAAGAGCATTTAATTCAGGCAATTTAATACTTCTCCTGTTCCTAATTCTCTATACGCTAATTCTTTCCCAGATAAACTGCACAGAGCTGCTTGTAAAATATGCTTTTATTATGCTAGTGCTTCCGGAAAAGAAACATGCATCCCAACTATTCCTATAATTATGTCTAGATAGAACTATCCATTAACAAGTGGCAGATACATGTAACATTATTTGCACTAAAAAAAGAACACTTTTAAGAAGTGCAAATAGCACAAAACTTTCAACATGTCCTTAGTACTATGGTGCCTGGTCAGTGTACTAAGGCTAGCTCTAGGAAGGAGGTAAGAGACAGTACTATTATCTCTACTTAAATAATAAGAGACTGATGAAGGGAGAAGCAGCTTCATCAAAGTTAACCAGCAAGGTCACAGGCTGAAACATGAACAGAATCAGGTGTTTCAAGCCTCAGTTCTTCATTCTCCACATCAGATCAAACAGTCAACAGGAACATGTCTAACAACTTAGACTCACAGTAGTCAAAAAGCTTATTCACCCCTCCCCCTCAAAGAGCTAAAAACTACTAAGAAATTTAAACTTAACTTACCTAGACCAATGATGGCTTTTGTTTGTACTTCTTCATCTGAGTGTTTCGTAAAATACATCAACAGCTCAAGTACTTTATCCTTTATGTTAACCTAAGGGGGGGGGCGCATATTAAATGTATTCAAGAAGAATACTCAATGTCAGAGTAAGTTTTCAAGTATGAGTAAGAAAGAGGAAGGGGGACAGAGAAATAGAGAGGGAAGGGGAGGGAGGGAAAGAGAGAGACAGAGTAAGAATGTGAATGTATAAGCCCAACAGTGCCCATGTGCAGGTGTGGACGTCAGAAGAATTAGTTTTAAGGATGTGGCTCTTTCTTGTCATCCAGTAGGATCTAGGGATGATCCTCAGGTAATCAATAAATGACTCTATGTGCAAGATCCTCTCTACCTGTTAAGCCATCTCACCAGCCCTCAATCCCCACCTAGAAAGGGGGTTTGGTAAGGAACGCCTATATTCAAACAATGAGAATTTTCATGTGAACTCTGCAGTGGATGCAGATTAGTTGCAGAGCACTGGCCCAGCAAATGTAAGGCACTATGTTTGATTCACAACACTGGGAAGGAAAAAAAAAATCAATTCCATTTATTTTATTTAGTTAACTTATTTAAATGTATTTAAACTTCTGTATACATAAGTGTTATGTTTGTATGTATGACTGTGTATCATGTGTTTGCCTGGTGCTTGCCAAGGCCAGAAGGGGTGTCAGATTCATCAAGAACTGGAGTTACAGGTATTGAGCTGCCATGTGGGCTTTGGGAACCAAACCCAGGTCAATTGGAAGAGCAGACAGTGCTTTTAGCTGCTGAGCCTTCCAGTCTCTACATTTATCCTACAACAGTGGCATTTGATGTGATGGTCTGTGACAAGTATGTGCCACAACCTGTTGTTCTACACTGTCACAGACCAGTAAGGAACTATTCATAGGTCAGCAGGAAGTATAGAGGTCATGCTTGGACTAGCACCTTTTGCAGAAGTCTCACCAAATCTCTCTAGTGCTGCCTTCTTCCTTCCGAGGTAACTATACTGATTATACTCAGGGCCACAGGACTGTGTTTATAACACACTAATACTGAGATCTTTACCTTACTGTTGCCTTTAAAATCTTCCAGATCAAAATCAAAATGCCGACAGAGTGCTCCAACAGTGAAGAGGGACCTAAGAAGTGCTGGTTTATTTGTTAAAAGTGAAGTGTTATTTGGGTCTTCTTGGTGCTGACTTTTTAATTTTGAAATTGCACCTAGTAAAGACAAATAAGTTATTTATAGTAATCTCTTTATCTTTGAGTTATGTTTAAACAAACACTGATGAAATATAATTAACTTTTACTAATAGTTTTAAGTATTAAATACATTTATAATATGTGTGTCCTTTAGAGCTAAAACAAAAGAAAAAAATAATAAAATTTTACTTTAGATAGTGCCCCCAAAACTTATCATTTTAAAGAGAGAAAATTATGAACTAATGAGAATACAAAAGTTCATGGAGTGTGGATGCTGGAGAACACACTTATTTCCTCACTGTTCTCCTTCATCAGATATGTTAATGAGGCAGACACACTTGCAGAACTTAGCAACAATTTCAAAGCCCAGGCACTGAACTTACCATAGTATCTATTGAAACAGGCCCATACAAATTTAAAATTCTGTGTCACTTTATTTACAACAGCCCCAAGACAGCTCACACAATGCTGTACTACCTAAAAGAGAGAGAATGTTATTCTTTAAGAAAAAAATTAAAACACTTTTTAATCTATTTGTCTTAAAATATAATAAAAGATCTTGGGACTTAGCTCTAACATATTATATAACAATATGTTACAAACCATCATCTGTGTACAGCACACTACATACAATACAGAGATGACAAACTACTCACAGTCATGCCATATTTGATGATCAGCTTCATCAGATCTTCCTCAATAGTGGCAAGGAAAGTTTCACTTGGGTGCTCCATTAGTGGTACAACTAACTCAAGGATTTTTGCAACATTGCAGATAACCATGAAATCATTTTGTGTCTATAAGAATAAAATTAATTCTTTATGAATATCTAAAACTTAAAAAGACACCATACATAGCTTTATGTCTGGAGTATAAGAATAGAGTATTGTGTATGTAAAGTTACAGTTAAAATAGTAAAAGGAACTAGAAAGGAGTTCTCCACCCCAAGTATGAAAAGAGCAGCAAAAGAGCAGCACCTGAGAGACTGTCACCAGTCTGCATCCTCTAACACTAATATACCATGTGACTCTGGGGCAATAATATCAAAGCTGTTACACTAAAAATAATTTTGGGACTTCATTTATTTTTATTTTATAAGTATGGTTGTTTGCCTGAATGTATGTGTGTGCACCATGATGATTGTAGCCAGTGCTCTTAATTGCTGAACTATCTCTTCAGCCTCACATTTTTCCCCCTAAAATAAAATGAAAATCAATTATAAACAAAATTAAGGGAATATTTTATAAAGACTGGCAGCTTTTAAGTTTTAAAATACCTTCTTGATAAAGGTTATTAACCTAATAGTTCTCAACTGTGAGTGATTGTGCCCTCCACTCTCTACCCACAAGTAGTTTGCAATGTCAGGAACATGTCTAGCTGTTACCATGGGAGGTGGCATCTATTGGACAAAGACCAAAAGATGCCGTTGAACATCCCACAACACAACAAGAGCTCTTACCAACACTGGATTATTCAGCTCTGTCAGCGCTGAAGATTTAGTAAACATATTTATTACCCTAGAACTAGCTAGAGGCTTTTAAAATTTATACTTACAGATTTTTCTTGATTAAAAAATAAGGTAAGAACATAAAAAAATTTATTTCATTTATTTTATGTGTATCAGAAATTTGCCTTTATGTATGTATTTACCATGTGTATGATTAGTGCCCATGAAGGTTATGAGAGGGAACTGAATATCCTGGTATATCACAGATGGTTGTGAACCATCATGTGAGTGCTGGGAACTGTACCTAGGTTCTCTGAAAGATCAGCAAATGCTCTTAGCCACTGAGCATCTTGGCAGCCCCACAACACAAGCTTTCCCTCTAATGAGCTAATTCTCACAAAAAGCAACATTACTAGTTTGGGGGGGCATGTAAAGGGAAAGGTTTTGAATGCTTGTCTTTAATCTAGCCAAGCAAAAGGTAACTGGTATTTATTTTGGGTTAAATTATTTTAATATCCATAAACTTTCCTATATTACATCTATTTTTCCTTTTAGGACAATGTTTAGAAGGTCTGCTAAACTTTTTTTTTTTTTTTTTTTTTTTTTGAGGCAAGGTCCCTCCATAGAGCCATGGGCATCCCGAAACTTTCTAGGTAGAGCAGGCTGGCCTTGAATTCAAAATCTTCCTATCTCTGCCTCCAGAGAGCTGGGATTAAAGGCATGCACCACTATGCCAGGTAAATATCTAAAATGTTTAAAATATTTAAGGATTTTTCAAACTTTGAAAGAAGGCATACAATTCAAAGAAAACAGAAAAACTATATGAGCAGCCAATTTACAGAAAAAGAAGTCCAACTGGTCATATGAAAAATGCTTAACTTAGAAGTGAAGCAACAAGGAATTTATTCTTTAACACCTGTTAGATTAGCAAAGGGTACAAAAATGATTCCAACAGTTACGCACTGCTTTTCAAAAGAGCTGACAATCATATCCAATGATCTTTCAAAAGCCAAATAAAAAAATAAAACAAAACCCATGAGGAATAAACAGAAAAACTCAATTTTTTCTCAATACCCCAGTGAACCCATTCTTGAGAATCTGTTCAATAACATGATGAAGCAATGTTTCAAAATGTATGTCAGAAGAGTATGGTTAATATTAAAATCCAGACTCTAGAGGGAGAGTATGGCACTGAATCATACTGTTGGCACTGAGGAACTATGTGACATGGAGTAAGCTATTTATATTTTCTCTGTTTTTAGTTTCCTTATCCTTAAAATTAAGGATAAACAGTGCTTGACAAAGTAAGTAAGAGAATGCATATAAAGTTTTTCAAAGTGTCTGACCAGAGTGTTAAGCAGACATGAACTAACTATTAGCTACAGAAGCTAAGTTATCTTTCCACCTACAATAGGTTCCAGATAGAGTTAATGTCTTGAAAATAGTGTATGTATAAGATATAAACAATCTCTTTGTCTCTACTACTTTGCTTGATCCTTAAATATTTCCCAGGAAGCCTTGAGGTTTTCATGGAACTTACAAATAAGGAGGAAATTGCTTAAAACCCGATAACAGAAAAAAAACCAAATCTAGTAGAGAAAACTAATAAAGTTAGACCTTTAGAACATGGTATAAGAAATTACAAATTGTAAGTTTCTAGAACATTTTAAAATTTGTTATATGTAAGAAATCACAATTTACTATGATGTTATACATCCCATTTTAAAAATCTCATTTGATTTACACTATTATTTTTATTTAAGCAATGTTTTGTTTTTATTTTATTTTAGAACATAGCATGTTAATATCAATGTCTCTAATATGATGCTATATGTTCCATATTCATCATATTGCTTTATAATAAGAGTAATAAAATATATTATGTCAGACAAATCAATTTCAAATTAAGATTTCAAAATATAGTAAGTTTCTTCAGGTTACAATTTCTGCTTTATTCACTTTTGAGGTCTTAACAAGAGCTACATTATTAATTAAATAGCTACAAAGGAGTTAGCTTAAGAAGTAACAGAGAAATAGAGCCTAAATTTTAATTATCGATGTTTTTAGATAACTTGTAACACTCATTAGAAGAATATAAATCTGAAAAGATGACAGAGATCATATCTGTCAGTGAGCATGTGGCTAGCACATGTGAATTCTAAATTGAAAGTACTTAGTACCTGTTGTAATGCAAGAAAGAACAAACAAGACAGCACAAGCTGGGTGTGCTATATGCCTTTAATCTCAGAACCTGAAAGGCAAAGGCAGAAGGATTTCTACAGAGTGAGTTCCAGGACAGGCTGAACTTACCGAGAAACCCTGTCTTAGAAAAAACCAACCACCAACTAACCAACTAACCAAAAAGAAAGCACTTATACTTACACTACATTTAGTGGTAAGGTACGGCTGCATAGTCATGGCATGTTTAACCATAAGTTGGGGTCTTATTTTGCTGAATAAGAACAAAGTGGTTATACAAGCTACCAATCTTCCAGAATTCACACCTTTATTGTCTGAGTCTGAAAAAACAGAGAAATAAGACACTAAAATAAGGCAAAGTAGTAAAAATTAGACAGGATATTATTAAATTTATTCAACAGATTCAGTATGGGCCCTAGTAAAATGCATTAGTATTTCTTATAGTATTATATACTAATATATAATATTTCATTTTTGGGCACAAAATTATACAATGAAGACAAAGGACAGAGGCTTTACTAAGAAAGGCAAGTTTCACTGTAAGGGAGATGACACTGAAATTTAAAAGAAGAATGGAGTTGGAGAGTTCAGGGACAGTCTCTGGGAACAAGTTGGTTATATCTATAAATGGAAGTGAATACAGAAAAACAAATGAGAGAAGACAAAAACAATTTAGCTACATGACACTATATTTAAAGTGCTGAGGAAAATGTTAAATAATGGAAGTGACAGAGAATTTTGATCAGTGCTCTATGCAGTTACACAAAACACCATTCAAATGAGGCCAGTTAGGAGATACTTTGATTCTTAAAAGACCACGTTTTTAAAGAGAGGATTAGCAATATTGAATACTAATGGATATTAATATCACCAATGAATTCTAGGATGAGAAAAATAGAGAAAAAAAGGTAGGTACACCTCATTAAAAATGAGATAACCTTAAAACAACTAAGCCTTGTGTAAGAAAAGAAAGAATATCTAAAATGCTATCTTCACTAGAGGAAGCTGGTCCTTGAGGAACTGAGGTCTCCTGCTACCCCTCATTATGTCCATCAGGAAATGGGAATAAGTCTGTGCTTCTAAGATTATAACCAATTATAACATCTTTTTCATGCAATTTTTGATAACAGAAGACTTCAGCTTTGTGACTGACATAATATAATTGATAATATAAAATATTAAGTACTTTTAGATTAAAAATTAGGATTAAGAAATTTTAACAAATTAAACATGAAGTATTAAGATAGTTTTGTAAATAAATAGAAACAATATCAGAAAAATAGTATTATAGTTTAAGAACATTTTAATGACTATTACAATTTCTTTGAAAGTTTTCTATAATTTAAACACCAGATAGTTTTGTGATACCATTAAAATAACACTGGGCTGTGGACTTCATATTTGTTTAATGACATCTAAAAGTACATATTGAGAGATACATAGAAGAGATAAGATTTATGCATTTATTATATTGTTTGATGTAGGTAATCTAATAATACAATTTAAAATGAATTATCAAACAGAAATTTATATTATGAAACTCAAATTACCCTTAAAAGTGATTAAGCTAGTTATTAGGCAAGCAAATGCAGAGGCAAACTGAGAAAAGAGTTAAAATCTCATAAAATTAACTTAAGGACCAATATATAAAATGTCTTACCAGCTAAAGACTCCTCGTATTTAAGAATATGTTCAACTAGGTTATCAACAAGTTGAGTACAAGCTTTCTTCACAGGTTTATATGAGGAATCCTCTTCAGACTTCAACAACTATATATATATACACATAAAGAAATTCCAGTAAAATTACTTATGAGACAATAATGTACACGCATTAAATATCAATAAGCATTTTTTTTAGTTTTTAACATTAAAAGACAAAGCAAAAATTCATGGCATATTTAAAAATATCTTATACATGATCAATTTGCAAAGTCAACAATTTTACAAAGTATTTAAACTGCTGTGTGCAGGGCCTGAGACTGGAGAAATGCAGGAAAAATTACCTTTCTCTTTCATGCCAGCCAAGACCACAGAACCACAACTTGATGTTAGCAGAATTATTTAAAAACAAAGAACAAACAGAAAAACTTTATACCCTAACCCTTACAATTATAAAACATAATGGCATACTTTTTGGCAAATTTTTTCTGCTTTGTTCTTTGCCAAATCACTAATAAGAGGTGCTTAAAAATACTATGAATAATAAAGAGGATGGAAATAAGCCTACCTATAGTAAAGATGTAAATCCAATCCAATCTTATAATCACACAGGTCACTGGAAAAAATGACTTAAGGCATATCTGTTTTACTAATAATAATTAGCTACATATTTCTAGGGATATTAAGAGTTGCATTTCATTTCTGTGAAGCGTTTTCTAGAGCTGTCAGTCATAACTTTCTGCAATAATATAAATGTTTTATCTCTGTGTGTCTGACAGAGTTGCAGCAAGTCATGAGTGGCTCATATGAGAGGAACTAAAGTGAAGTAAAACAAAAATTCAATAGTTAAACTGTAAAAATGCATGATTTGAAACATTTACTATAACATGCACAGAGAAAGAAGTGTTTACAAAGAGCACTATATTACTAGGTTGCCTACTTTTCTGTGTCTTTTGTTTTGTCTTTTGAAATGGTTTCACTTTGCTGCTCTAGCTGTCCTGGAACTCACAGAGGTCCTCCTGTCTCTGCTTCCTGAGTATTAGAATTATAGGATTATAATTATAGAATTATACCACCATCACCTACCTAGTGCTTTTCTGAGTCTTAATGCAGAAAAAGGTAAGTTTCCTTTTTTGCTGTTCTTATTTTTTATCTTTGTTTTATGTATGAGTGTTTTGTTTGCATGTATGTTGGTGCACAAACTGCATGGGTGGTACCAATGGAGGTCAGAAGAGGGTGTTGGATCTTTAAGAACCTGAGTTATATAGGTGGTTGTGAGCTGCCATGTGGGTGCTGGGAATCAAATCCAGGTCCTTTGCTATAAACTGCTGAGACATCTTCCGAGCCTTCCCTTTTCATTTTCGTTTTTATTTTATGTGAATTGGTGTTTTGCCTGCATGTATAACTGTGTAAGATGTCAGATCTTGGAATTACACAGTTGTTAGCTGCCATGTGGATGCTGGGAACTGAACTCAGGTCTTCTGGAAGAACAGTCAGTGCTCTTAACTGCTGTGCTATCTCTCCAGCTCCTCTTTTCATTTTTAAATAAAAAATATTTTTCTTTTTTTCGTGGACCAAGTCTAAGCATTCTGGACATTCTGATGTTTCTCAATCTTTTCAGAAGCTATCCCTCTTCTCCTTGCCATGCAGTTTCTTGCTAAGCCCCACTGCTGAAGCTGCAGGCTTCCATGAACCCTGACTTAAGACATGGCTTCTTAACCCAGAACGATAAGCAGGGGATGTACACACTCATTAGTGGACTCTAAACAAAACAAAACACAACAAAAACAAACAAACAAATAAAAAAAAAAAAAAAAAAAAAAGAAAAAGCAAAGCATGCCCAAGCTGCTGTAAACCATAACCACTGAACAGCTTGGGATCAGAAACATCATGGACTGACTCCTTGGATCCCACTCCCCCTAGAGGAACACCTGACTCGGTCTTGATGTTGGGGGGAGAAGAGTGGATTTGCCAGGAATGGAAGCTGAACTAAACAATATTGAGACCATGGGACCTTGGGATCGCCTGCCCATGGTGGGGATGGGGAGATGGAGAGAAGAGAGAATGACCTGATGTGGTGGGAGGGGGAAGGGACCTTGAATAAGGATATACAAGGATAGAAAATGTGACTTCTTTATTCATAATAATTAAAAAAATAAGGAAAAAAAAACAACAAAAAAAAAAGACATGGCTTCTTTCCTTCCTTTTGGTCTCACCTCCCAAAGATAACATCTGTCTATGTAACCCTGCTTGTCCTTGAACACAGAGATTCTTCCGCATCTTTCTCTCAAACGTTAATAAAATTGTCAAGTTAAAAAACAGTCACCTGGATAGTCAGCCTAAATTGCTCATTTTCAATTACAAATTCCAAATTTTCTTTGGTCCATTCTATAATTCACTTCTTTAAGCACAGCTACCAATATCATACTCTAGTTTGGTTTACATAAAGCAATACAATCACTCAAAACTACTTCTTGTTCTTTTTTCCTCTTTAAGACATCAAGTACATGCAAAATAATTTATTATAAATTTTGATTCATGACACTATCACCACTGACTTATATATTAATTATAAATAATACTCTACTATGAACTCAATTCAAGAACATTTCCAGTAATCTATATCTACGAAGGTATTCCCTTTCTTGTCCTATAAAATAAATCTTATTATTCCTTTGCATAAGAAAATGCCAAAGCTGGCAGGTTTTCTCTCTCTCTCTCCTCTCCTCTCCCCCTCTCTCTGGTAGTTGTTATTAGACACAGACTATTACCTTGTCCTGGAACTCATTCTGTAGACAATGCTGACCTTGAATTTACAGAGATCTGCCTGTTCCTGCCTCCTTAGTGTGAGGATTAAAAGCATGTGTCACCACACTTTGTCCTGGTAGTTTTTTTTTTTTTTCTTAAATTTTTAACTTCAACAAATATAATTTGATTTGTGTCTTGGGTCTTGCATTTTTACTCAACATTAAGACAAAACTTTAGCTCAGGTTGTTTCAGGTAGTTTTATTATTTTACTGCTACTTAGCAGTCTTCTTTGTATACCACAAGTCATTTAGTCATTCTTCTCTGTGTAGATTATGACAAATTTTAATGGTGTACACTTGAAACAATCTTTTCCAAAGTGATTATGTAGGATTAAATGCTTATATGAAATGCTTGAGACTTGAAGTCTTCTAGTTTTTATGATATTTATATATAACATAAAAGAGATGCTTGGGCAAAGGGCAGATACCTAAATATTAAATTTAAGTTTCATATACTCCTTATATAAATTGGTATATAAAAAGGTAATTTTAGTATGTTTGAGTTTGGTTGTCAAATGAGATCAGGTGTGGAATTTTCAATTTGCACAAGTCATCTCAGGGTCAAATATTTCAAACTTGGGAGTCTCACACATGCACACACACACAGACACACACAGAGTCTGGTGATCTTAGAGGTTAGGACAGGAAGTCAGATTTGCTGGGACTGGAATTACAGATGGCTGAGAGCTATCATGTAGATACTAGGACTCAAACTTAGTTCTGCAAGAGTATCAAGTACCCTTAACAGGCCCCACCCCTTAATTCTCTCTCTTTACTGGGTGGTGGAGGCTCAGGCTTTTAATCCCAGCACTCAGGAAGCACAGACAAGTGGGGATCTCTTGAATTTGAAATCAGTCTGATCTACAGAGTTAACTCCAGGATAGCCAGGGCTACACAGAGAAACCCTGTCTTGAAAAGCCAAACAAATAAATAAATATATCTCTTCCTTTTGTGTTTGACATATTTCAGAGCAGTCTTTCTAGACAGCCTATTGTACCTGAAGTCAAGTTCCTTCTGTTCCATCCTCAGGAGTAATGGCTCATGCAATGTAGGATAGCACATGCCTTTAATTCAAGCATACCAGAGGCAGAAGCAGAGGAATCTCTGAAGTCAAGGGCAGCCTAGTCTACAGAGAGAGGGTTCCAGGTCAAAAGGCCTACACAATTAGACAGATCCCTGTCTGAAAAATAAATCAACAAAACATGGGGGGAGAGGGCTAAGTATAGCTCAACTCAATAGTCGAATATCCACTTTGTATTCAGCAAGCTTTAGCCTCAACTCTTAGCAATAAAGAGAAACAAGTGAACAGGCCCTTAAAAACACCAAGAATTCATCACAAACTAGGGAAATGTACGCAATATACATAAGCAATAACTATTATCAATAGTTCACATAGAGAATCTTTATTTCCTAAATGAAGTTGAACATATGATCAGTGACAGACGAGGGCCATGTTTTATACTGCTGAACTTGCAAAATGTCATCTGAGGGTTCAGATGACGAATAATATGACAGAGAAGCTGATGACTAAAGACTAGACATGTTAACTCATGCCTGTTTATAGTCTTCTAAGTGTTTCTTTGATTCTGCATAAATTGGTGCATATGTGAATTTGAAGCTATTTAATGTAGTACTTTAAGTTTTCTTAAGAAGTTATATCCCATTTATAAACAATTATTGATTCGCAAAAAATTCAATAAAATTATAAATTTCTAAAAGTTGTTAAATGGAACATATGCACATTTGTCTGGAAGTATGAAAGTACTATGTATTCTTGACTTTAGAATTCCTAAGAACCCCAGCAACCACGGCTTATGCTCTTCCTAGTTCCTCCAGAAATGAGTGTATATATACTGTCATGTATATTTTAAGAGTTTTTGTGTCTGGAGTGGAGACATAGCTCAGAGGTTACAAGCACTTACTGCTCTTCCAAATCACAGACACCTGTAATACTAGCCTCAGAGAATCCAATGTTCTCACCTGACCTGTATATAGTCATGCACACACACATGCATGTCTCTCCCACCCCCGCCATAAAAGAAAAAGGGGTGAAGGAAGGACAGATGAAAGATTTGATGGGTAGGCAGAGGTGGAAGGATCACTGACTGAGCCAAGAGTTTTGAGAACAATCCCAAGGAACAGTGAGATACTGCCTCCAAAAATAACTCAGTGGGTAAGAGCAACTGGGGACCATAGTTCAAATCCTTAGCACCCGCATAAAACTTGAGCATGGCTGCTCTTCATAACTCCAGCACTGAGAAGCAGAAACAGGTGGCTATTAGGAGGCTGTTGGTTAGATAGCCTAGCCAATCAGTGAACTTGTGATTCAGTGAGAGTCCCAAGAGAATAAGGCAGGAGGAGAGGACACCTGACACTCTCTTTTAGCGCCCACAAAGACTGGAACATACTAGTAACTATTATATTTGGGAGATGAATACTCTTATTTGAAAACTTCTCAAAGTTTAAATTGTGGTTTAATTTTTACTACTAAAAGAAATTTTATATACTTTGTAATATGCCAAATAATTATGTATTTAATGTTACTTTTATTTAAAGATCTTGTGAGTAGGCTCTAGATCAGTGATTCTCAACCTGTGGATCACAATCCCTTTGGGGGTCAAATGACCCTTTCATAGGGGTTGGATATCAAGTATCATGTATAATAAATATTTACATATTATTATTCATAACAGCAGCAAAATTATAAAGTAGAAATAAAATAATTTTACAGCTGTGGGTCACCACAACATGAAGAACTGTATTAAAGGTTTGCAGTATTAGGAAGGTTGAGAATCACTGCTATACATTAAAGGGATAAGATAAAAATTACCTGAAAGTATAGTTAGAACTTCAATTAGTAACTCAGAACACATTTTTAGCAGCCAACTAGATAGCTGATTCAATAAGGAAATTAAATCACATAGCTTAACATAATAAATTTTTTCTACTAAAACACAAATATTTAAGAACTGAAAAGCTTATTTTTATGTATTTTTTTAAAAATATATTAATTTTATGTATCTCTATCTGCATGTATACCTACTTGCCAGAAGAGGGCATCAGATTCCATTACAGACAGCTGTGAGCCACCATGTGGTTGCTGGGAACTGACCTCTGGAAGAGCAGCCAGTGTTCTTATCCACTGAGCCACCTCTCCAGCCCCCAAAAGTTTATTTTTAAAATGATAAAGACCCTTTATTAAATTTCATGTCATCAAAATTACACTCACATTTTGAAGGAGTTGCTCAAACCAGTCATATCCAGTATCTCTACAAGCTGCAACCTATGGTGAAAAGAAAGGCAATGAGATTATTAAAATAAGGCTTTTATAATAACATTATAAAGACTGAAAGGTTATGTTATATATGTATATATGTATTCATATACATATATACAATATGAATATATATTCATAAACATATTGTATATATGTATATGAATATATATAACAATGAAAAAGAGGCCATGGATTTGAAAGACAGAAAGGAAGGGTGTAGGGGAGGTTTTGGAGGGAAGAAAGAAAAGGGAAAAATGTTGAAGTTATATCTCAAAAATTAAAAAAGGATTTATTTGAAAACAGACATTTTAGTTATGATGTTAAAAAGTTTTATTTAAAGCAAACTTTTTTCTTCAGTAACCCAAACACTTGTTAACATGGAAAACATTAAAGAAATGTTCAATATTAAAAAGACTAATATAATACGGTATCAAATCATATCAATCATGCTTATGGCATGTTCTATCAGAAAAATCTGTGAGGTTTCAAACAATAAAAATAAGAACACTTGATCCTTAACCCTCAGAACAATAGATTTATTGGTAATAGTGAAATGGAGATGATCATGTAAATGAGTATATAAAGTTGCTAATATTCAACACTGATCAGCAAATTACAACTCATTTATATAATAAAACCTAAACTACTATAAATGCTATCTGCAGGTTGCTAGTCTAGCAGTATACAGCTGTCCTTTGTTTTCTCAATTATGCCTTTCCCTTTACAATTATGGAAGAACCAAAAACCTCAACATCAATGCTTATACATAAGAGCATCAAGAAATTGAGTCATCTGAAAACATCAATTTCCTTTTGCTTAAATTCCAGAAGAAGCTCCAGGAATACAAAGGAAGCAGGACTAAAAGCAGGCACAGCTAGGCATTTCATCATTGCCTTTTCTCTCACAAGATGTGGAGGACTTCAGTCAGCTAGCATTGTATTCACAGTAGCCACACACTTATGTTCATTGTTCTTACCACATCAGTGATGTTTAAGATCTTCCTTGTCATTGCTTCTTTATCATTATGTGGAGTTGGAGTAAACCAAAGTTTTTGGAATGTTTCATTTACTAATTTCTAGAAGAAAATTAAACCCAATAAATACTAAGAACAAAAATGGCAAACTTTAATTGTTAATTCCCATTAAGGTCCAACAGAAAGCTACAGTTAGCTAAAAAATAAAATTTCAGGAGTTTATTATAAATTTCTTCATGATTAAAATGACCAATTGATTTTCCAAATTATGAACTTTTCAAATGGGTGATGATAGGCACTGTCATCCCATTTTTAACTTATAGCTTCTGTATAAAATGCTTTCAAAATTCTTTAAACATGTATTTATGTATACACCTGTGTAGATGTATTATGTGCAAAGTGCCTGCAGGAGCCAGAGGAGGTAACTAAAGTACAGGTTGCTGTGAGACACTTAATATGGGTGCTGGGAATTGAACCTAAGTTCTTTGCAACAGCAACAAGCCCACTGACTAGCTATCTCTCCAGCCCCTGAAATGTTTTTCATTAGCCTAAAACCCTTTTACTATTTTGTGTGTGCATGTGTGTTGTATGCATATGCAAATGTGGGTGTGTATGCCTTTGAGTTCACTTAAGAGACCACAGCAGGACATCAGTGTGTTTTGTGCTATCATTTTTCCACCTAACTGTCTTGAGATATGAGATATGAGTTCTCACTGAACTGCAAGCTTGCTGTTATGGCTAGGCTGGCTAGCCAGCAAGCTCCCAGAATCTGCCTGTCTCCATCTGACCAATGTTAGGATTACAGGCATGTATGGCCATGCCTAGCTTTTTATGCGGGTGCTGGAGATTTGAACTCAGGTCCTCATGCTTGTAGAACAAGTACCCACTGCTATCTACACAGCTCCATTTTTAGTTTAAAGGGAGAAACCTGTATTGGATAGTTTTATTTCAACTTGACACAAGGTAAACTCATCTAAGAGGAAGGAACCTCAGTTAAAAAAAACCTCCAAAAGATCCAGTTGTAAGGTGTTTTCTTAATTAGTGGTGGTGGTGGGGGGGCAAGAACCTCTCCATGTACTCAGCATCAGCTTCTACCACCAGGTTCCAGCCCTGTTTTAAGTTTCTGTCCTAACTACAATGATGAACAGTTTTGCTTTGTTCATGGTGTTTAGTCATAGCAATAGTAACCCTAACTAGGACAGAAATTGGTTAACAGGATAGTGGGCCACTGCTGTCACAGATAGACCATGTTACTTTTGGGAGGATTGTGGAAGGACTTTAGAGCTTTGGGCAAGAGAAGCCATTCAGTGTTTGAAGCTTGGTGAGCTATTCTGTGGGAGTGTAGAAGAATGTTGAGAGCAATGCAGAAAATGGAGGCCCGGTTTGTGAACTTTCAGAAGGAAGCTTGTGAGTCCCTTAATGACTCTATCAGAGCTGTTTGCTATTTTGAGTTAAGAATTTATGATTCTGGTTAGCTGGGGCAAAAGAATTAGCTGTGATTAACAAGATATGAAAACCACTGAAGAAAAAGCCTTTGCTTTACTGGGACAATTAATGCTGGTTAGCTGGAGCTCAAAAACTGGCAGTGATTAAGGAGATCAGCATCACTGAGGTGAAATCTTATTGGAAGTCTTTTTTTTTTCAAGAGTTAGCACACACAAGCTGTGTTCAGAGGTAGCCAAGGTTGTACTTCTGCTGGCGGCCAAACTTGGTCATGTGTAAGAGTCTCCCAGGTTATCTGGTTTTGAAGGCATGAAGAGTAGCTGAGGCTTGGCACCATGAAGAGGGCCTAGGAGAGGCTATTAGTGAAAACACAGCCCCATTGTAGGAGAGGACCCAGCATTTTGAAGATGCCAGTACCATGGGATGACTTTCAAGAATAGCAGCAGTCCTGGAGTGGACCCAGCCTGAGTCTAGAAGACAAGCTGTGTGGGTTGCAGTATGGAGCCTGAGAAGTGACCCAGGCCCTTTGGAGGAATTTATACTGTTTGGAGACTGGTTCTCAAATATATGACTGCGACTGTGCCTTGGTTTTTTCTCTCTTGAAGTAAAATAGTATTTAACTTAACTTTTGATTTTGTAGGAGACCACAGTTGAGAGACTTCCTATTTTAAGAGACTTCTTTTTTTTTTTTTTTTTAAATGAGCCTGAATTTTAAAAATATTTGAATTTGTAAGACTCTAGGCCTTTTTGTTGTTGTCTTTGAGACAGGGTTTCCTCAGTGTAGTCTTGGCTGTACTGGAACTCGTCCTGTAGACTGGCCTAAAATTCACAGAGATCCATCCACCTCCTGAATGCTGGGATTAAAGGCAGGCATCATTACTGCCCAGCTGGGACTTTTTAAATTTGTAACGTGTTTCATATTGTGATGTTTATATTAATGTGATTGTGAGAATGAACAAAAAAGGAAAATCTGTGGCTTTACAGTGATTTGTTTCCATGTCAAGCTAACAAGTGATCAATTATACAGGATTGTTTTATGTCAACTAGATACCAGCTGAAGACATCTAAGAGGAGGGAACCTCAATTAAGAAAATGTCCTATAGGCTATAGACCAAGTCTGTAACTGAAAATCAAAAAAAAGATAATTAATTATCTTTAAAAATAAATTTCAATCTCGTAATGTCTTTAGATAGAATAGTTTTTATAGTTAAATACACAAATATTGTAATGGTTGACTAGGTTGGGAAAGAGCATATTTTATGAATAATACTCTAGAAACAAAATAAAAAATTAGACTCAATAAATACCTAAATTATTTTAAACATAATTAAAAAGAAATTGCACATGATCAAATTTTCATCTTACCTTAATGCCCTCTTCATCATTGACTCTACGAATCATTTTTACACACATTTCTGTAATTTTTGGAAATGTTGGTTGTTCAATACAGATGTCTCTTAAAATCTTTATTACTCTTTTTCTGACACTGATACCAGTATCCTAAGAACAAAAATGTATTTTCAAATGTTAGAAAAATTTAGATGTTTTAGGTGTGTGAAATTTGGCAAAATGAAGTTAAATATTTCTTGTAACATTATGATCTCTATTTATTAAATGAAAATTATGTTGCAGACATTTACTCTTCACATGTTATAAACATGATTTTACTTTATTGTCTTTAGTTTTAAGATATGATGTAATAAGGAAAATGTACACTTAGTAATGAACTCAAGACCAGAATAAATAAGGTCACCAGATCTGAATAAGAACTTTTAGAGTCGTGTCTGGTACCTCAATAGCATATGAAGTGCTATCTATGATGTAGACAACAAAGTGTTTAAGCTAAATCAAGTAAAACTTTTGCCACTAACTACTCTTATACTATACTAATGGTAATAATTATTTGTCATTGAATCAATATATAACTTTGTGTGCTAATGCATCGATGTGTACTTCTATAAAAAAATCAATATGCCAGTGGTGGTTGGTATGCCTGCCATGAAAATAATTCTCAGACAGACACACATGCACATTCATACTCGCTTGGCAGTGATAGTATCATTTTATTCTAGAGTATTCTCCAAAACCAGTTAACTATCATACATAATTACTATCAATGACTCATTAAAGACTGGTATAACAGTTACAGAAAAATTAACCCTATATTAACCAACAACTGGCATCATAATATTGAGTGGTTTTCCTCTTGAAAGCATAGTTCCCAGCAGTAATATAAAAATTGTAATTGGCATTTATACACTTTTAGATTAGTGATGTTTAAGGGAAATTATATTCATAAGTTACTATAAAACAGAAGAAAATACCAATATTCTTTCAATCAGCATATCATAATACTGCTCAGCAAGCTGAGGTCGACAGAGGACAAATCGACCTAATAATTCCACGGCTGCTTCTCGAACACTAGTGGAGTTATCCATTAATCGTCCATGAACTCCTCGCTGCATGTCGAGCTAAAAAAGAGAGAAATATCATTTGTAGTAGCAGAGATAATTTTCAAATTTGAATTAAAAAAAGCAAGAAATAATGGTTTTGCTCTTACCCTTGCTAGAATACTGGGGTCTACAGCAACAACCTCAGATAAACATTTCATGGCCTTTGTTCGAACAGCAATTGCATTTTCACCAAGAACTCGTAGTATCTGCCAGGTGAACATTAGTATTTTCATAAATTTTAAAATACACAAAATTTAACATATATAGCATGAATATATATAAAAGAACACAATTTACTACTCACTACCCTTGGTTTGTCATGCATGAGAAAAATTATACATCATCTTTTACTGGTCCAAAATCTTAACAGAGTCCAGTATACATGGAAAAGCATTCTATATTTTGGAGTATTTCCTTTACCTCAGTATTCTTCATACTGTTATATGTATATGTGTATATGTGTGTGTACACACACATGAATGTCAAGCTCCATTAAAACCCTATGTGTAACTTTGATCAAAGATAGTATTATCTGGCAAGACTTGATAATTGAACAATTGATTTTTATAATGTCATACAAACACGTCCATTTGTACAATAAGAATCAGAATGTAGAAAGTAAGCATAGCTAAAGACATTCAAAACGACATGGAACATAGACAAATGCTGCTGTCACAATCCTTTAAAACTACCCCAACAATGAACACATACTGTTCACAATCTCTAAAAATAACCAGAATAAAACAATCAATCAGACTTATTAGTCAATTTACCTGTGTCAAATAAATATCAAAGCTCTGGGCAAACGGCCTCATAGAGGCCAAGTATCGAACAATCAGGCATGCATCATCATAGTCCACAGTATCAGAGTTCATCCTACAACAGAAAACATTGCAATCTTATCTGTTCTTTGTAAGTGGATATCTATGAGACATATATATCTAACGTATTTTCTCTGTGTATCTTACTTTAATGTGCTGAACTGAGATGGTGTGGTTTTGATAATGCTTCTAAGGAACTTTTTCCGGTTTTCAGCTCGATGCATTATTTGACCAGTTGTTTCAATTTCTTTTGCATGATGTGCTCCATCAGATGATTCTTCATCTTTTTGTGATTTCATTGCTTTTTCTGTTTCCAGAGTTGTGTCACGGAACCATTGGGCTATATAGAATTTACGAGAAAACTGGAAAGACATTAGATAAGATTTGAGCTGATGTAATTAGTAATCTTCTAATCAGGAATAGAAGTACTAAGATTTTTTTAAAAACACTCTATTGGACAGAAACAGATGTAAAGACAGAAATAACTTGGATTACAGAATCTTTTTTTTTTTTTTACATTTAACTATAAATCTAACTGCTAATATAAAAAAACTAACTTAGTAAAAATGACTATGTTAAATAAAGAGTACTACTACTACCAATACATAGAACATTTCATATGGCTCAGTAAAATTTGATGGTAAGACCACTACAAGAGTTTAGAATAAATGTAGTAAAGGTAAAAGACTTCTGTTTTCAACTCTTATCTGTGTGAAATATGTAAGTTTTAAATAGATTAAAACATTCAGCATTGAAGCACTCCTGTGTATCTGTTCTATGACTATAGATCTGAAATCTGTATTAGGTAGCTAAAATAATACAAAGGTTATTGTAACTCTTAACTCTTATTTCACCAGTTAAAAATATAAATTGAAAACACTGTAATATGTGTACAGTGTTATTTAAGAACTTATTAAAGACCTATAAAGTATATAGATTATATACAAAGACTGATATATTCTGGATATATTACTTAATATAAAATTTCCAAGATCTGTATACACACACCTACACACCCACCAAACACACACATACACACACATACACACACACACACACACACACACAAACACACACACGCACACACACACACACACACACACAGAGATATATGAATTTGACAGCTTCTTTGTATGCTAACAGATCATCTTCAGCACCAGGTGGTCTATACTTATTTTTTGGATTGGCTTAGAGATAATCTATAAAAAGATTTCCAAATATTTCTCTTACTTTCTTTCCCTCTAATTCCCCAACTTACTTTTAGAAAAAAAAATTTGAAAGGCAAAATGAATCTCACCACCAGTGAAGGGTCAGTTTCAGTGTTCTCATCCAAATAATCAAGCAATGCCTTTTGCAATTGTTGGATTTCATCTTCTCCTCCGGAAACCTAAGCCAAAAACAACAGTCACAAGATTACTGCTGGACTAACTGTCTGTTATTGATCCTCCCACCCACTTTTCAGACAGTGTTGCAGTACAGCTGGCTTCAAGTTTGTGAACCTCTGCTCCAGCCTCCCAAAGGCTGGGACCGCAGATATGTAACCACAAAACCCCTGGTGTGTTTTAATAAATTGTGTACATGTAAATACAAACCTAACAAGGATTAAAAAAAAATACCCAGGAAGATAAAAAAAGGAAAGTTATTTTATAAAAACAAAAAAATGTGGTTCCTTAAAAACATACTAAGAGCTAAATTTGGCTTTATAAGCTATTAGCTATCTTAAACAATTCAGAAGTAGCTGATGTAAATATCATCACAAAATATCCAGCCCTGGTACTGAATTTACATTTGAAAAAAGGAGAAAATTTCTTATATTTCTTTCTTTTTTTCTGGAGATAGGACTTACATATTCCAGCATGGTCTTGGACTCATTGTGTATTGTGTATTTATGAATGTACACCAAAGTTTTAATCTTGTAAATAAAAAATGTTAACAGCTGTAATAATATGCTACATTTCAGGTAGCTTTGTAGTTACTGTGGAGATAATATTCAGGCATAGAAATGGAGTGAATTTTAGGTTCTGGGAATTTAACTGAGTCTGCTTAGCACTGATTCTGAGGACCTGAATTCAGGTTCTTATGCTTGCATGGCAATTTGTCACTGAGCCATCTCCCCAGTTCCTATCATTCTCTGAAGACTTGATTTCATGATCTTGTAGGTACTTTACAAACATCTTTTACTTTCAGTGTCTCATCTGTAGGGTCATTTATTTCTTCAAAGAATCCTAGTCCTTTAACTAATTAATGATAATAAGGCATGTGCACACACCTAGCAAGTACACACACCATAAACACATACCTATTTCATTTGTTCCACTCCCACCCAAAAAGGAATATAGAGAATATATCAAAAAAGGCACAAAAGCTAGCTCAGAAGGCATCTCACTAGTCAAATGTAAGGACAATTTAATCATTAAAATAATGACAGGCTGGAGATATGGCTCAGTGGTTAAAAGTGCTCTATCAGAAGACTGGAGTTCGGATCTGAGCACCCACATTCAGTGGCTCACAAATGTCTGTAACTCCAGCTTCAAGGGATCTTATGGACCCTTCTGGTTTCCATGGACACCTGTGTACACACGTACACATACACACACTCACACAGACAAATGAAATAAGACAAATCTTTGGAAAAAAAAAAAGAGATGGCAATAAATTATACTCTAAGTATTATATTTACTAATAATATAGTAATGATAAGGTTTTGCTTTCGATAGTGTATTACAAATACTTATGTGTTAATTCTTACTTGTACAAATATACACCAAGCAACAGCATTTAAAATTTAGCACTAATTACAATCTTCTGATGTGCTTGTTAATCCACTAACTACTGCACTCCTAGGGCTCTGAATTCAGCAGATCCAGAGAAGGACCTAAAATTTTATCTTTAGAACAAGTTCCCAAGACATTATGAATTCAAGGCTAGCCTGTACTACAGTGAGAGCTCATCACACTCAGGACCAAATACCAAAACAATCTTTCTTAATCTAAAAAATATACTCTTATGATATAAGGTAAGAACATGTAGGGCTGGATGATAGAGTTCAGGTGGGAGAATGTTTGCTTAGAATGCACAAAGCCTTGGGTTCAATTTCTAGCACTCCATAAATGGGGCTAGTGACACATGCTTGTAATTTCCAGCACTTGGGAGGATCAGGAGTTCAAGATCATTTTCGAATATAGACTTTAGAGTTGTTAGTTTGAAACCAACCTGGACAACCTTAGGCCCCGTGTCTAAGCAGCTATTTATCTATTAATTTAAATTCTTCACTTCAATACCTGTTTTAAAATCCGCTCTATAGACCCTTGATCCATCTTGCTGGTAACAGCATCTTTTCTCAGTCGCGCAGCAACAGTTCCAAGGTAATCAAGAGATGCCACTCTTAAAGCCATTTCTGTTGACTTATTACTAAACTGATGAACCTAAACATCAAAGATGGGATATCACTAAGTAAGAATTTCTTAAGAGTAAAATTCTGTTGTCTACAAATCAGTAGTTTCAAAATAGTAATATTACTTTCTTCAGTTCATAAAAAAGTAGTTTCAAAGGTTTTGTAACAACTTATATTGCACAGCTTCCAAATATATTTTAAAATAAAGAGAAATCACTGCATTTCTTTCCATTTTTATTACTGTACTATGAGGACTTAAAGTGCCATATGAATTTAGAAAAAAAAAATCTTAAAAAAATGACAAAATGTTCACATTAGTTTCATGCTTCCAATGGTTAACTGTAATAAATTAGGACTCATTGTTGAGATGTTCTAAACCAATAATATAACAAAATCAAAGCCCCACCCCAAACCATCCATAAAAGCATTGCCATTATATGTAATGAAATGAAAGTGCTAAAATTTACGATTTTGTTTTCTATAGGTACTGATGATATAATGTACAGTAATACACATGCAAAAATAGATGCAATGTTCATGTTTCCTTACACATTCTTAAAGAATTCATCATCTGTGAATCAGAGTACATCCTCATTATGTTGTCTTCTAGTAATTAATAATCTTTAAATGCTATACTCTTACCAACAGTCTCCCTAACAAACTAAGGAGTAGTTCAGCAGCTGGCCACTCGGGCTTATTGACTGTTGAAAGAAGGTCTTGAACAAAATTTTCAAAAAGTGGTCTGTAATCTTCTTCACCTTGCTTACTACCACATCTAGTCAAAAAGAAAAAAAAACCCAAAAAACAAAAAAGATGTTAATTAACATAACATTTGGAATTTTGTTAAGTAGATATTCCTTCACTCCTTTATTTAGTAACAAGGTAGATGATAGTACATTAAATAAGGTTTAAAAATAAATATATTTCTTAAGTTGCATTTAACATCACTTATAAGGCATATTATCTAAAATTATTCGCTAAAAGTTGCAACAACTCTGATGAATCTTTTCTAGAGTTATTAATTTTCATGGAGCTTGTTTATTCTCTTTCCATAAACTTTGCTTTATAAGCAGAATGCCTCAAAATTTTGTAAAGAAAAATTCTAGAAATCCAACAATCCAATACTAAAATTTTGGGGGAGCAAATTTACCTATTTTTAGATTTTTAATTCTCTTCCTTATTTTAAAGATCAGGTGTATTTCAAGTTCCGGTTATGGCAAGAAACTTGATTAATCTTTTTTCTATATAGACCACTCCACAATAAAAACACACTGTTGATCTTACTCACTTTTTAAGGAAGATAGAAAGAAAGTTTTGGGCTGTTCTCATAGCTGTTTCATAAGAGTTAGTAATGACAACATCCTGGTCAACCTAGAGTGAGAAAAACAACTTTATAAAGACAGAAGAAACAGTGAATAAATGAGGCCAGCTGATATTGTCATGCTATTATTGAAGAGAGACAAAGTATTTAATATTTAATATATTCTTTTTTACAAAATGGGATAAGCCAGTTACTATACTAAACACATTTAAAAATATTATAAAACTTAGTAATGAAGGTAGAGTTCATTTAAGTTTATAAAAAAATCATAAATGTCATTAATACTCAATCAGAAGTTGTTTATCATGATCCATAAAGGAACAAAAAATAATATACAAAAATTATTTTTTAGAATTGGAGACATATAGCTTAATGTTAGAATATTTGCCAGTACTCCTAGCTAAAAGAGATAAATAATTCAACCACAAAGAATATTCCAACTTTAAGTTCATGAAACCACTATAATATAAACAAAAATTTTAAACTTTCAGTAGAAATTACAAAAAAAGACATAAAAAACATCCACAAAAAAAAACATCCACAGCTAAAGAGCCTCAGTGATAAATATAGAAAAAGATTATAAAAATTACAACAACAACAACAAAACTCCAAAACAAACAAATTCCAAAAGAGCCATGGTAGTATTTTATAATAACTAGAATCAGTAAAATCAGAATGCAAGACTGCAAATGAACTATCACTTAAGTCAACATATAGATAGCCTCTAGTGAACTAAATGCATGTATCCTGTAACAATTCTGCTTCTAAGTACCTTATCAAGACTCTTAACTTTAAGTTATGATAAAACTGCTGTGTGTCAAACTCAAGCCAAAAAGAATCTGACAAAAAAATGCTGAGTAAAAAGATTAGCCATAAATAACTATAGTTTTATGTGTAATTATAAAAAATAAGCATATTCAAATCTATATAGAAAATGGAAAGAAATAAACATGCTTATTACAATGATCACCAATGATCAGAAAAGGAAGGTTAAAACTAATCTAGAAGAGAAAAACAGAGGCCCTCAGTATTTGGACTACATTTACTTCATTAATTTTGTAGGGGACCCCCCCCCATATAGTCTGTCTATACTAATGATAAACTATTCTTGTTTCTTTGAAATTTTATTTGAAGTGAAACTATCTAATCTAGAGCTGGGCACTGTGATGCACAGCTTTAATCTTAGCATGTGGGAGGTAAAGATCTCCATGAGTTTGAGGCCAGCCTGGTCTATAGGGTGAGCTCCAGGACAGCCAGAGCTACATTGTGAAACTTATCTCAAAAACAAAACAAAATAAGGCAAACAAACAAATAATCCATTAGAATCTAGAAATAAGTATCAATGGACAGTATAAAATCAAAAGCAAACCTTAGCTGTTACAGATCAAAGAACATGAAGTAATTTTCCATGTAATTCCATACTAATTATATGTGTACGTATACACCCATTGACATTCATTTCTCGACTGAATTTTACAAGCTGGTATTAACACGCCTCTTCTGTGTTGTTGATTTATGTGCTTCATGGTGCCCAGATAAGAGTCAGAACCAAAATTTATTTATTGAATATGTATAATGTTCTACAAGAAATCCAAACCCCAGACATGAAACCCTAGTTAGGAATTTCTGTTTTAGAAAAATTACAAAAAACAGGTGTTTCCTATCATTAAAGTACAAAGTTATAAAATATTTAAACATTTCCTTACTTTTTTGTTTGAGTCTTCTTCTGAATTAGGGTCCTTCTCTGATGATGGTAAGTGAACTACACACTGGATAAGTTGTAAAACTAGTGCTGTAACCATCTGAATATACATAGGTTCTCCATCCACATCACTACTATTTAACCTTTAATGAAGAAGAAACAATTTAAATCAGAGTATGAAAATAGTCACATTTTATATGTTTCACTACCACTTGAAAGTTTCAATATGCTTTCTTTAGCTCTGCGACAGTATTAAGTATAATGTTAAAATCATCTTGAAAAAAAATCCATCAAATAATGCCTACTCATGAGGAAAAAGAGTAGTTAGTAAAATTTTCTATTTTTATGCATCACAGATAAAAATCTTAAAATGATTATTGAATAAGTTAGAATAATAAAAGTCTGAGGTTTTCAAGTGCTCATCTACTCTGTTCTGCACCTGAGTAGGGTAGTTAAATGGTATTAAAATCATCTATGTGGACCTGTGTGTGTCTGTGTTGAGATAACAGTGTCTCACTTTATAGCACAGGCTGATCTGGAACTTGCTATATATAACTTACCAGCCTTCAACTTGCAGTGATCCTCCTAGCTTTGCCTCCCAAGTGCTAGAATTATAGACATGCACTACAACATGGCCCTAGTCGCCTTATAACAAAATAAATAGATTTTATTATTCATTTATTTAAGGTTCATGTATATGTGCACCTGTTATTGTGAATATGGCATTCAGAGGACAACTTTCAGGGAATCAGTTCTTTCCTTCTAACATGTAGGGTTCCAGGGTTTGAACTCAGATCATCATGCTTGGTTGCAATAACCTTTGTCCACTGAGGCATCTTGTTAATTCTCAACTCTTAATTACCTGTGTTAGAGTGTGAGGTCTGAGACACTGATTATTATAAGATCAATTTCTAAGTGATTTATACTTCTACAGATATTATAGAAGTGTTAAGAATTCATTTGTATGCTGATCACTTTTCTTCAGTTGAACAGATGTTAATCAATGCACACTTAGTTCAAGACATATAAAGATAAAAATAATTATTTTATAGAATTAACCTTAATGTAATCCCATATACCAGGTCAATGCATTTGATCACGAGAAAAAATATAACTCATGATGATTATTATACTTATGAGAACAGGTAATAAAGTTGAATGCAGCAGTGAATTTATAAATGTCCTTAGTGAATTAACAGTATTTAATCTATTTATTCTGTGTTACTCTTTCTTTATAAAAATTATTTATTTTTATGTGTATATGTATTGGTGTTTTGCCTCAACAATAGTGTACTACATGTATGCTTGGTGTTCATGGAGACTTTCTCTTCATATGTATTGGTGTTTTGCATGAATGTGTATCTGTGCCATGTGCATGGCTTGTGCCTGCAGAGTGCTGGATTCCCTGGGGCCAAACGTACAGATGGTTGTCAGCTCCCATGTGGGTGTTGAGAATCAAATGTGGAGTCCTTCTCTAGAAGAGTACAATGCTGTTTACTGCTGAGCCATCACTCTAGCCCTTCTGTATGTTCTTAAAGCCATCTTTCAGCTTCCTAAAGTATTACTGAATAGTTTAACACTGTCTAAAAGATGAAGTCTAACTTTCTTATCATAGTTCACAACCCTTTTAAAATTGTCTCAAATCTTTTGAATCACATTTCTTATGCTTTTCAAGTAGCCCATTTTGACCTCTAGTTCTTAGAAATAGTTTTGGTTGCTGCAAATTAAAGGAGAAATTTCTACTGGGATAGGAATGCTCCTAAGCATTATGTAAAGCACAGGACTGCCCTGAATATGAAGGCATTAACTGGTCCAAAGATTAACAGTGCTCAAACTGTCACAAATCTTATTTCAGGACCAATAAAGTCCCCCAAATGTGCTAAGACATACATACATATGTCAATTATCTAAGTGATCTATGTTGTTCTGGTTGAAGTACTTCTTTCATATAACCATTAAAAAACAAAATGAGATAGACACAGTAAAGAGTATATATATATATGACAGCTACAACATAACAAGGTTCTTCATTGTGGTTAAATTCTACTATAGTTACCTGAAATTCCTTAAACTTCTCTTGCTAGTTGGTAATCTTGCAAGTGAAGTAAAAATTTCTTCCAATATTAACTGCCTATGCTTTTCATATCTTGAGAATACCTGTTTGGTAATTATAAAATTACAAATTAAACTTACCGTGGCAAAAACAAGATAAAAATAGTATCATGAAATAAAGACAATATATTATCTGAAGAGAAAGTGAAGTACACGTTATTCAGAATGAAAATGCTTTCAACATGTTAAACATTAATGATCTAAAGAAATGTATTCAAACTTTATTATTAATTACCAAAGTGAGGGAGTATAAAGTTTTGTTTAGAGGGATATGATACTTTGGGTAGAGAAGTAAGACAAGATTTAAGATTTTAAATCATCCTGGTTTTTACCATAATATTAAAAAGTAAGTTTTTTTTTTTAATTCAAGAAAAACAATCAATGAAATTCTCAGTTAATGAAATGTAACAGGATTAAAAATAATCCTTATAAAATAAACAAAGTAGAAAACAGGAAGAAAATAAATCTAATGTCATAATTTTTGGAAGTCTGGACCTAAAATCTTATTTGATTTGTGGGTAACTGAAATGACAAATTGATTATACTTACTGCAGTGACTAACTTAATAGCACACAATTGTAGTTCACTGACATTTTCCACAAAAAATGGTGTTATTCCCATTGATGAAACCTGGAAATTCAAAATTAATTGTTTAGTATGTCTCTAGTTGACTTCAGTAACATTGTACTGTACTACATTCTAACAGTCAGACTTCGAAACACCTAGACAGTACTTTCCTTTTTGTGACCCAATTATCATGTATTTCCTTCTATGGTCTTCTCAATCTATCAAATAATTTGATTCATTGTTGTCATTTCTCTAGACTCTACATTTTAGATTGAACTCCATGGAAATTAAATGAACAAAAGCCATTTTGTTTTCATGGATGAAAATAACCCAACTAATTTTTTTCATAGAAATTAGAGTTTGGAATTTATGTAGCATTCTTCCCTCTTCAGCTTTAGGTACTTCCTTTAAAATGCTACTGAATCTCTATTTCTTCAATTTACACCTAAAATACTCTTGACTGGTTAAGTTGAGCAATGCACTGGGTATTACAAATGAGTGAACAAGATTATACTAGACTGAATATAATTTTGCTGTGCTTAGAAACTTAAAATATTTTCATATAAAAAAAAAAACTTACCTGAAGAATCGTTGTGTCTGTAAGAAGCTGTATCTCTAGCAATTCAGATAAGCTGCTAACAATGTCACAAACTTTGTTATAAAGCATTACTATTACTCTCTGTTTATGAGTAGAACATTTTGCCCGTTTGGCCTTTGAACTTAATAACCCTCCTAAAATAAAAGAGAATTCAAGATAAGAAAAATATTAACTTTTAACATTCTCCCAGGGAAGTAAATTAAGATTAAGAGAATATAAATATTTCTGGATGCTACATAAAAATATAGTGCAGCAACTAAAATTGAGTGTTAATTAACAGAGGAAATTATTCCTTAGTGGTACTATACTGGCACATTCTTGTAACAAATGTATAGTACACTACAGTGGCTACTACACTGAATTTTCTTTTTGCTCCCTCATTCAAACAGGACAATAAGATTATATTTCTCCTTTAAATTAGGAGATTAAATTAACTACTAATCATATGGTGCAGGTTATGGAGCTAAAAGCATATGTTAAATCAATTCATTTTGCAAGTATTTCTTTGAGCTAAATTAGAAGGAACCAAAAACTACTATTATCTGGGATTTATTTTCCCTAACAAGAAAATTATTTCAACTATAAATAAATAACTGGTTGAGTAATTCTTATGTGAAAAATTTCAAATTCCAGAAAACTTCCATAGACTTTACACTTGAATATCCTTAATTTAAAAATCATAAATAACCCCAAAGCCAAAGCTTTTGCTGTTTCATTCTAGTCCTTAAAAAGTTTTAAAAGATTTACATTTAATTCATGTGTTTTATGTACATGCTATGTGTCTGGGAGCACACAGAGGTCAGAAGACGATGTTGGATTCCATGGAGCTGGAGTTATAAGTGGTTGTGAGCTGCCAACTGTGGGTCCCAGGAAGGAACCAAATTTAGGTTCTCTAGAACAGAAAGCACCTTAACTGATGAGCTATTTGTCTAGCCTCTCAAAAGGTTTTTAAGTTTCAAAGCATTTTAGATTTTCAGAGTAATGGGTATTCAACTCATAGATGATGTTAAAGTAATCTAACAGTTATTAAAGGCTTTATATTTTAGTCAAATACAAAACTCAAAGTCAATATCTATTATAATGTACATAATCTATTTATGTAGGCGCCAAATAAATCATCATATTCTGATACACCTAGCACTGCAAATTTACAAGTCTGGTAGTGTGTAAACAAAACAAAGCAACCCCTCTCAACAAAACAAAACAAGCTATCAGTATAAAAGGGAAAACTTACCTCCATGTGGATCTAATCTGTAAACAGGGTCATACTGGGGATAGAGTGTATTCTGTAAGTGAAATTTAGTGTACTGTATAACTCTTTCAATTACATCTTCAATGTATACAGCTTTTGGCATGTTAGGAGATGTCATAATGTTGATAGTTGTAAGACAGGCATCTGCTGATTTTGTAACTCTCTCCATAATAAGGTCTCTCCACAATCTTTCTTCTTCTTCAGTATCATTATTCTATAAAACAGATTATTGTTAAAAATTGGGAACAAGATACCTATAGTCCACAATATCAAAAACAAAGAATATCTGGAATAAAGTACAAATAATGATAGCTCTTTAGCTAAAACAATTAAAACAATTTTTTTTTGAGATAAGATAACACTCTGAAGCCATACTGGCCTAAAGTTTTCCAGGCTAGCCCTGACCTTGTCAGAGTCCACCTGCATCTGTCTCACGAGTGCTAGAATTTTATGCAGGCACCACCATGCCTGATTTAGACAAGGTTTTTGTTCAGTATTTTTGTATTCTGCTTTTGCTATTGCTTCAGCATTTTCAAACATAATCTATTTTTCTTCCTATCTCATCACTAGGTGATTCTCAATGACAAAGTCATTGCCACCTTTATCTTTTGTATGTTTTATCCAGATCTAAGATTTCAATTTAAACTATACTGAATGTAAGTTAACTTTGTGGCTTGGGTATAAACACAATAGTTAAACTTTATGTGAGAACAAAGAGAAAATTAACAAGTGGAGAGCTTTTATTACAAAGTAGTAAAATGTTACTAATGTTTTTGTTTGTCTGCATCTTGTTTGGAGACAAGGTCTTACTATATATCCTTGGCAGGCCTGAAACTTGCTATGCAGTGTAGGCTGGCTTTGAACTGCCCTCTGGGTGCTAGGATTACAGGCATGAGCCCCTATACCTAGCCAAATACATTTTTAAGCACTGTTTTTAAAGCACTACAAAGTAAATATATAGAGCTAGTGGTATAGTACAGAAGAACTGTGTACTTAGTTCAATCTCCAGGACTTCCTTCTCCCATCTGCAAGTTAAAAAATAAAAGCTGGAGATGGTATGCTTGTCTGTAATTCTAGTCCTAGCAAAGTAAGAACAGGAGGATGGTGTGTTTAAGGAAACTCTGTTCTACATGGCAAGTTCTAATGCTGTCTGGGTTATATATCAAGATTCACAAGTCTCAAAAACATCAGAGTAGAGATATGCAGAGTATTTATGACCTAACAATTTCTAAAATGGATACTTTAACAATTGACATAAGGGGGCTGGAGAGATGGCTCAGAGGTTAAGAGCACTGACTGTTCTCCCAGAGGTCCTGAGTTCAATTCCCACATGGTGGCTCACAACCATCTATGATGACATCTGGTACCCTCTTCTGTATATTGTATACATAAGAACTGACTTAAGTTTTCCTTTGACTTTAGACATTAAAATTAGGATGGAGTGCTTTAGGCTTACTGCCTAAAATGAAACACATACTTTATATTGTAGGACTATTTTGAGCTTCGTGTATGTGATTTATGCTCTTTGTCACTGAGTTACACTGCAATCCTAGAACTTACCCTCCATAACATTCACTAAAATTTCTTGGAGAAGTGTGGGATATATTGTGTATCTAATAAAGATTCCCTGAAGATCAGAGGACAGAGCTGGCCACAGATTTAGCAGTGAAGGTCAGGCAGTGGTGACATGTACCTTTAATCCTAGAACTAGGAAGTTTGAACCAGAAAGTGATATTTCTGTGCAGAGAAAGGCTTATTATAAGGCGGGAGGAGACAGACCTCAACCCTTCCATTTTGGCTGAGGACTCAGAGCCATTCAGTCTGAGGATTTGTGAGAAGTGGCTGTAGCTTGTTCTTCTTTTTCCCAATATCTGGTTTTGGGTTTTTATCATAAGATCAATTAGAATTCCTCCAATAGTGAAGTGTCTAAGGAACTTTTAAACTTAACCATGGACACACTGGCACTTTAGGTTTCTATAAGCTTGTATTCTCACTCTTCCCCTTGTCCACATACCTGTTAAGGATGCAGCTCAGAAGAGAGTGTTTATCTATTACACACAAGTACTAGTTCAATAGTCAATACTAATCACTTATACTCTATCATACAAAAACTCAAAATAAAATCCTCTCCTTTAACTAGTTAAAAAAGAGGGCACGAAACATAGATCTAATGAGAAATGGTATCATGTGCTTGCAGTCCCATCAATCAGAAAGGGTGAACCAGGAGAGTGAAAAGTTTAAGGCCAACCAGGGTTCTGAGTCTCTTCTTTAAAAAAAAAAATCACCATCAACAATCAGTATAGATATATTTAATAATCCAGAGAATGTAACATTAGTTTTCTATATATTCTTATTTCATGTTGATCACTTAGAAATCCTGTACATTCTATAAGTTTTCTCATTTCAAAGACAGAATATCCTTCTTTACACAGCAAAGACCAGTCTGACACTTGCAATTCTCTTGTTTCGGACTCCTAATTGATGATCCAGTACTTTTAGCTATAGAAACTCCTAATTGATGATCCAGTACTTTTAGCTATAGAAACTTAGTTATTTTTACTGTTCTCCCTTTATGACAACTGTCCTCCTCACCTCCACCACCCTCCCCCTTTTCCAACATAGGGTTTCTCTGTGTAGCTGGCCTTGAACTCCCAGAGATCCACCTGCCTCTGCTTCCCAAGTGCTCGGATTAAAGGCATTTATCAGCATCACTGGCATGGCAAGTCTTTTTTGTATGTGTGAACATGTTGTGTGTGCTCATGTGTGTGTTTGTAGAGGCCTAAAGCCAATGCCTTCCTTGATCATTCTCCACTTTACTTACATGAAGCAAGGTCTCTTGCTGAACCTCAATCTTGCCAAATTTAGATAGTTTACTTACTAGAGATGCCATTCTCTTCTCCCAAAAGGGGAAATTATAGGCACCCAGAATGCTTGCCTGGCTTTTATGCTGGTTCTGGTGTCAACACTCTGGATGTTAAGCTAGTGGGCAGGTACTTTAATGAGCCATCTACCAAGCCCTATGATAACATTTAATCAGAGATTCATGCTAGTATTACTAAGTGAAATTCTATTAGAAATGTTAATGAATGTAACTAGTAATATGTAGTAACAAATTCAAAAGAAATCTACAATCTGCTTAGAAGTAAAAGTTATTTATATCTAAATGTGCTATAGTTAGCTTTAACTCTCAACTTCAACAGCCTAGAAACACCTGAGAAGAAAAATATCATGTTGGTTAATAGACACGTTAGTGGGGGACGGCCTTGATTATTAACTGATGGAGGCGGACCCAGCCCACTGTGGGCATACCATCCATAGGCATGTGGTCCTTGGCTGTATATAAAAGCTAGCTAGCTATACATGAGCCTGTGAGCAAGTCAGTAAGCTGTACTACTCCACTTTTCCTGCCATGACTTCCCTCATGATGATAGACTGTGTGGGACCTAAAGGGTAATATGAAACAACCCCCTTCCTCTCTTAAGGTGCTTTTATTTAGAGTATTTTATTTTTTATCAAACCAACATAATAAAAAACAGGCCATCTAACAATACTAGGAGTAAAATTAGTAACACAGGTATTACACTTACATGATTTAACAAAGTGGAAAGCTTTGATCCATCCTGAATATTCTTCTCTAATATATTTAGGACTTTCACAGTTTTGTCAGTCGAAAGCTAAAAGGAAATATAAGTTGTTTTATCACTCATTGATAAAAGTTTCTAATTATTCAAGAAACAATTTAAATATTTATTTTCTTTAGGCTATGGGAGATAAAACGTTATCACCTTTTAAAATAAAGGTACAAACAAACTTTCTTCTTTAAATCCTCAACTCAATTCTGACTTAAAAGAGTTAATTACCCCTTTTAAAGACAGATAATTGAACCCATGGTGGGCACACATGCACGTGCATGGCTTATAGCTCAAGTCATACCACTTATCTAGGTGAGTTTCTGATGGCTTTGCCTCTGGTATTTTACAGTGAATTCCAACATGCACATGAAAACACACATAAAAATTAAAGATAAAACTATCATTCAGTGCACATGTTATCCAGCAGGCTTTAAAAAATTCAACACAGAATAAAAAGTCCAAGTATTTTGAGTGAAAAAGTTAGTAATGTGAAGTAAAGTAGCTTTACTTAGGAATTTCTCGTTACTTTTGTTTTATTCACTGAACAGAATTTCTTTACGGTTTCAGCATGCTGGCAGACCGCCAGAAAAAAACAAACAGATCAAGCAAGTAAAGAGTTAGGTCTAGTCTGACTACTGATAATGGACTATAGAAGATTTTTCCTAGGTATTCTACTTTAGATTATCTTGGAATATTAAAACTGAAACTTTTTGATTGACAAAAATGCCTATATTTAGTCAACATTTAGCTTATTTGTCTTCTGAAAGAAAAATATCAGCTGCATGTATTCACTTATAAATGACTAAGATTAGCACTGGCATCTCAGAAAATGTTGAAATAGTCTTACATATAAAATGAATCAACATCTCACTAACTATAGATATTATTATCAATATAAACTAGAAGTCCGTTAATTCTTTCTTTCCTTAGACTCATTTATGTTTATTTTATGTATATCCATGTTTTGCTTGTAAAGGGGGCATTGGGTTCTTTGAAACTGGAATAACAGCAGGCTCACCTGCTATGTGGGTGCTAGGAACTGAGGAACTGAGCACAGGTCCTTTGCAAGAGCAGTGATTGCTCTTACCCACTGAGCCATCTCTTCAGCACTGCCCCTATACTTTAAATTATTTGTTTATTTATAAGCAGACAAATCTCTGGTTCATTATCTGATATTCTAGTGTTAAAAGTAATTTTCATGGCAACTCATTTCTTAGAGTTCAAGAAATATCTGAACAGCAAAAAAATGTAATTGATCTTGAGTTCAATACCAGACCCCACACATGAAAGGAGAACCAGCTCCTGCAAGCTGCCCTCTGCCATCTAACACTTGGTACAGAGTATAAGCACTTCCCCTGACCACACATAAAATAACCAAATAAATAAATGTAATTTAAAAATTAAAAAAGAACAAAAATGCCACCAAAATATTTTTTAGGTCATGTTAAAATTATGAGATTGGAAAACTAAGTAAACAGGCTTAAGGTATTAGGATCAAAAGTGAAGAGAATCTTTTACTATTAGTCTAGAAGGGCGGAAATCGAACTGCATACTAGTTAGGCAGCAGAGGGTCAGTGGCAATGGAAGACCAGTTCTTGATGCTGCTGTTCCTGTGTGAAGTAGGATCACATCAGAAATAATCTGTTATCCATTAGTGGAATGGGGCAACTTACTAATATGGAGCTCCTGGGAAAGATGACTAACCAGAGCCTACAGCACATGTGGCTATAAATGTAACGGTGGTTAACCAAACACTGCCACATTCTGTTACACCAGAAGTGATGCTATTCTTTAACCCTAGAGGATTAAAGCAACACCAGGGCAAAGTTTAGTATATTCCTACAATGAATAATATAAATATCTGAAAAAGTGAAGAGTCAGAGTCCACGCTCCATCAATGCATACATAATTTTGTTTAGAATAATCTTAACACCTCTTTTACCAAGGACTTTTCCTAAAACATAATTCATTTAGACTCTTAGATGACAATTATGAGTTTTCTTTTAATATGTCTTTAGCTTTGTAACCTGCCTGAAAAATTTAAATTAATTTCACATGCCATGTATTAGGGAAATGTGAAAGTTTTACTTTGCTGAGATACCTTGTCCATTATACCCATGGCTTTAATTTTAGCAGATTCACTCCCAAGTTCATTAAGCTGATGTTTTCCTAACAGCAGTTCCTGAGGAATTTCATCATCATCACCTGAAAAATCAAACCAACCAAAAATAGTTATGAAAAATAGCTAAAAATGATAAATTAAAAAGCCATAACCAAAGAGAGCAATAGTGAAAACAGAGTTCTACAAAGGAAGAGAGTAGTGATCCTGTCTTTACTACACAGATACAGTGTCGATCCTTGTCGATCATGTTCTCTGCCTCAGGAGGCTGACCTGAATGAACTAAATCAACACTACCCAATTCCCTCTGGCTTCTGTGTGAGTTCAGCCTGTAGGGTGCCCTGTTAGCGAAGAGTGAGATCAGGCTATTTATATCCTTATTTTTTCCTTTAAGGTTTCTTCCACTGCCCTCACCCGAAAAGTACTGCTTCTTTTAAGGCAGGATATAATTTTTTCCTATTGAGTGGATTTTGGAGAATTTTCTTTATTTACTTATTCTCTTTTGGGTAAAGTGGCAATAAACAGCTCTACAGCTTTTAACATTGGGTTCTGGCACAATCTTGACCACTATTTTTAATTACTCTTTTTTTGTAAATAATAGTATCTTTGGAAAATAATTCTTCTCCACAATATGGTAATTTGAAAATTCCTGATTTTGTTTTCGGGATTCTAATTATATAGACAGTAATTTTTTAGCACAGAATTAAAAAGTTTTTGAAAAGATAAAACTTTCTAAATAGTCAGAATGATACTTAAACATTAGTGAAGGTGGTATATGATACCTAAATGTAGGTCAATCAATATTATTATCATTATTTTGAGACAGAGTTTGTCTGAGCACCCTTGACTGTCCTAGAACTTGCTCTGCAGATCAAGCTGGCCTCTACCTCACTAGTGCCAGGACTAACAGTGTGCACCACCAAACCTAGCTCAATCAAATGTTCTAATCAGTGTTCTTAACGTATATTACTTTATTTACAGATGTAATTTTTACATCTTATCAAACTATATAACATTAGGCATACTACATTTTAGCTGGTGCTTTATTTTATTTTATATATGGATTCTCTGTTCTTTATACCGGGGGCTCAGGTATTATGTATTAATATTCAAGATTAGTTGTAGAAATATTTCCATATTCTATCCTGCTGTGACAGCTATAATCTCAGGACTTAAGATTTAGAGCCTAGGTTTTGCAACAGTTTTAGTTGGATAACATGAACTTATTACTAGATTTCAAGTTTCTTGATAATACAGATCATACTATTTTCTAGAATAATTTGCAAAAAACTAGACAAAAGGATAAGCAACAACAAAACCGTGTAAACTGATTTTACCAAATGCAGTAAAATCCATATCTTCTAAATTATCCAAAATATTCTCTATTGAGGCTGTAAATCTCTTAAAAGTTGAAGAATCCATCATTTCTACAAGAAAAAAAAAGAAATTATGTTCACATTCCAAGTAGGTAAGTGAAGCTTAAGATTATAAAGCTAAACTAAAATGTTACCTTCAGGTGTTAGTTTCGGCTCATAAGCTTTTCTTTTCTTTTGTTTTTCTTTTTTCTTCATTTTTCTAGCAACTAAAATAAACAAAAAGAAACAATGAAACTCAAGAGTGATAAAACATTTTCATTTCTATTCCTAGTTTCTGAACATTAATTAAATGCTTAAACAATTACTGTAAATATAAACATACTTTTAATTAAGAATTAGATGTTGTAAATTATCATGTTGACATGATAAATTGTTAGACCCCAGCCCTGACATCAGGTTTAGAGACCCACTGGAACTGATGAATTACCCTCACTAAGGCTGGGAGGAGGAGAGTAATCTTCCATATCAGAATCTGATGGACTTCGGTTTCGGTAACGACCACCACCCGAGCTCCTTCTTCCTTCATGTGAGTGGCCACTTCTCCTATGGTCCCCAGAGCTTCTTCTGTCACGCTCTTCATATTCCCAAGCTTTATCGTCATCTTTTTTATGCCGTTTCCTAGAGGCTAGAAGCAAATCCCCATGACAAATAATTTACCTCACTTAAAAAAACTGTCAAAACTTGTACTTTACAATGCACTACATCTTCACTCTGTTGTTCTATAAAATTCTGAACCATTCTTCTATCCAGGATTAAATTATGGTATAGGGAGAATATCACACCTTTCAGCATTATTTAATCTAGCATTAGATATCTTTACATGAAGTCAGCTTGCTAATAAACCAACAGGAAGGTTCTGAGAATGAAAACACAGTGTACATTTCAGTGAGAGATTTCAGCACATCAGCAAGTATTATATATAAAATTCAAAATTAATTAAGACTTATAAATCAACCTTTATTTAGAATTTGTTTAAAAAAAAAAAAACAACCACCATTTATATTTTTTATGGGGAGAAGGGTTTGGGGAGAAAATAGTCAACTTTGAGATACTGTTACAGAATATGCGTAACCAAGTATTCCACCAATCAACAGCTAAGTTATACTTACAACTTAGCAATAAATTCCAGAGACTCTGATGACCTAACATCACAAACCTACAGAGATAGTATATATCAGAACTGCAAACACTAATACACTGAAACAGTTCTCTGACAATTGACAGCTAACTCAAGGAAAGTTTCTAAGCTTATGCATGCTACATAAGCATGTTTATATGTTACCTTCAAACTCCCCCCACCCCATCTTTCCAAAGCTTATATGCATCCTGCTAAAATCACCAACACTGACAGGAAACTCTGTGGCAAACAATTTCATCTCACATAGAAACTGATGTATTAAGTTGAAAATGATTCTGAGCACTAAAAAGGATTACATTTTAGTAAGAAAAAAGTGACAATCTGCAGTGAAAGCTAGAGGGCAGTGCAAGCAAAAAGTACACACTACACTTGGTCTTCAGTGCGGACACCACCAGTTCAAAACAGGTAGGACTGATGATGTGTTCCGCCCTGAGATGATCACAATGGTATTTAAAAATGTTTATTGTTACTTTGCATGTGTATGTTTATGTGTATGTGTAGCTCAGAGGGCAGCTCAGGAGTCAGCTCTCCCCTCACACCTTTAAGTGGATTCTGGGGTTGAATGAATGATTACCAGCTTGTGTGACAAGTGGCTTTTCACAGATGAACTATCTTGATGGTCCCTATACCAGTTACTATAGTGATAAGTTGCTGGTGAGAAAGATAAACTCTCTAGTTTGTTGGATTTTTAAAAAAACCTTTCCTTCCTCTAACTGGCTATTTCCTGAATTCCTTACAGTGATCAATACACAATATTCACACAAGTCTCTTGAACCCACTTAACACTGTCAATCTGACTCATACACCCTATTATATTTGTGTTAGTACTATGTGTGGACAATAAATGTTTAAATTCTGGTAATTTTAACCTATATACAGCCATCATTATTCCTACTCAAGATATGTATGGTTTGTTTCCTGATACTGAACTCGAGTGTGGATGGAACAGGGTAATTTGGTTTTAACTTCTTTGGGGAGAGTTTTGTCACAGGAAGCATTGTTATTGAGAACAACTGTATGTGAATGAATATAGTCAAATCTTCAATAATTTTCTTCATATTTAGATGTGAATTTGGTTTGGTTATAATAAATGTGAGGAGAAGCAGGACCTCCTCGTGTCTAGGATTAGGGTATGCTCTAGAACACTGTTTAAATGAGTTGTTTCATTTATTAGAGAGAAAGTGGGAGAGAGATTCACTGAGCTGGGTAATGTGTTTATATAATTGAATATTCACTAAATGTTCTGCAACATTTCAACAGTTACTGAATTGCCCACCAAACAAGGATTTGGCAACTAACAAACTTGATCAGAAAAAAGCATGCTATAATGTCAAGTATAAGACCTTATACTTATGAACCAAAACTATACAATCTACTTTCTATATTTTAATTAATTTAAAAGAAATCTATATTCGCCTTCAATTCTATCACTAGAAAATGCTTGATAAATCTTGTGGTTATTAGAAATTATACAGTATGCTAAACTTATCATTCTTCATAGGCCTTAGAGTATCTTCATGTCATACTCATTAAAGGTTGGGTAGTTTGGCTTAGAACAGTGAAATAACCTAACCCTGCAATATGTATGACATGTTATGTGTTCCACAAGGTCAGCAGGGTTGTAATTCATTGGCTAGCTTGTCCTTTTGCTATTTTTCTCACTGCTCTACAAAGAGCAGGGGAAGGAGAGGAACGCAACTGAGATTCACACAAAGTATAGTGTTTTTTACCTCTTCCTTCCAAATTTTAGCGCTCACTCATTTCCATTATATTATCTCTCTACCTTTTCAAGGAACCAGTGACCTTATTATTATTATGTTTTTAAACAAAATTATTTCCTTAGGCTTAAGATTTTAGTAAACTAATTTGATTAAACTTCAGGGAAATCTTAAATTTCACAAAGTCTATCTCAGAGTAACACAATTCTTCCAACTACTGTTCTCGTAATACTTTTAAATTTTGCACCATAGTATATTTTGATTATTGTTATGGCAAAATGACAATCTAGTTCTTTATGTCAATTACCAATTGAACATCTTGCACCACTCAAATCATAGACCTTTGTTTTATACTTAATTAGATTGACATAAACCAAGCAAAACAGTAAACTACTTAGATTTTTTTTTTTTTTAATCTAGAGAAAACTTCCTTTTTCCTAGCAGAAGTTTGAAGCCCAAGCTCTCTCAATAATATTAGTTTTCAGTATACTTGGGCACTGCTATAATGGGATGCATGGTTTTAGAATAAAACTTCATGCTTCAAGAAAATGAGATAACATCTCTCATAACAGAAAGGGGGAAGGAATTGTGTCTGCATTGATGACAAATGTGTGGCTCTACTTTTGCTTATTTTACAGTTAGTGGACATTTCTGATTATGTTATCCTTCCTTCTATTTGGTTATTTCATAATCCTTACAAATTTAGCGATGCAGGCAGCCACTATCAAGCAATTAGAGACAAAGTGAAATTTATAATGAAGCTGCAAGTAAGGAGTTTAGAAATGGTGAAAGAATAGGGAGAAGGAGAAGTAGACAAGTAAAAGGGAGTAAGTTTCTGGGCTAACACGCTTCCTTTCTCTTTGTTTTTCAGAGCTAACCATGTCCTTATATCACCAGAATGTTGATTATAATTAAAAAAAAACTTTAGCCATTTTAATATACTGTATTGTTAATACATCTCATGATAATACAAATTATAACAATCACACATATGTCAGATTATCTTTGTTGTATATTTCAATTTTAAAACTGTTAAAATTTGTTCAGTATCATAGTCTACTGCTCTAGCTGAAGAGCTCACAATTTTAAAAGGATGAGTAAATGAACATTGATTAAAAACTTTGGAGGAGGTGAAGAGCTTCCATCGGCAATATACACTTAAAAATGGCAGCATGCATCTGTCCTTCCTGCCCTTGCTTGTCACACCTCAATCTACAGACACTAGGTGGAAAAGGTAGAACACACTGGTGGTCTTCCCACTTCTTTTGGTCATTATGACTAAGTCAGTTGGCACACAAGTGAAGATCTCCCATAGTCTGTTTCCACTGAATGCCGTTTAAGTCAAACAAGGTTGCTGACCCCTCTTGGCTAGGCTCAATTCTCTTGCTCCAGAAGAAGGAAGATAGGGATAAAAGAGAAGAACTTTTTCAGTGGACCAGTAGGAAGACAGGCGAGGTATAGCAAGTCTAGTGCAAAGACAGGTGATCACAGTGTTGTAGAGAGGTAGCTGTGTAGTGAAGAAGCCAGCTCTGGAAAACAGTGAAACAAGGGAGGAATTCCAGGACACAGCTGGGCAAAAAGGAGAAGCCAGGTCCAAACCACACAGATAATCCACAATGTGGCTAAGCCATTCATAATTTAGTGATAGTATGGTTTTAAATATTTCTTTATCTGGCTATCTCCTACGTGTCCTTCCAGACTCAACTCAAGTGTCACCTCTTCCAGTAAGCATTCTCCGAACCCCCACTGATATTGATGCCAATGTGCTCCCATAGCACCCTGCATTTACTATTACCATTGTACTACAATTATTAATTACATATTTCCCCCAATAGACTGAGACTGTGAGACGGGGGGGGTCACATTTTTATTTGTATTTTTATTTCCAATGCCTAGTATATATCAGGAGTCCAGTATAATTTACATACAAATAGACAAATGCCTGGTGTTTTCTATTACTAATTCAGCTCATCTAAATTTTCTTCTTGGTGCCAACTGATCTCATCTTTCATATAATTTTAAAACATAAAGAAAAAAATCTTGCTATACTAGGTTATTAAGAATTAAAGTAACTGTGCTCTTATTAATCCCCAAATTATGTGACACATATTAATCTGCCTTTAATTACTAAAAGAAATTAAATGATACTTACATTCAAAAGCTTCATCACTATCATTATCTTCATCTGAACTGATTTCAGCATATTTTGGCTTTTCATTAACTGTGCTACGTTTGCGTTTGTTCATTTTCACACGTTCACAAAGTGGCATGGTAGATTCAATTTCTGCCAGGAGTTCAGGAGGCAATTCTTTTAACACTGATTGATCTATACTACCTATTAATGAAAGGTAAAAAAGAAATTTAAATCTGAAGATAAACATTTGAACCAAGTTAGCACTATAAAAACAAATCTTTTTACAACAGAAATATTAAATCTAAACATAAAAAATTATACATGTTTATGTACTTAGAGAACTTCAAAAATCAATACTATCACTGTAATAAAATTATATAATCACTTTTCCAAAAAAGTACTGGCATCTTAGCACTGTACCATTGAGTTACATTGTCATTTTTATGTCGTAATTTTTTAAAACTAAAGTCTTCACTAAGTCTAGCACAGGACTCCAGTCTAAAACTAAAAGCAGTTCTTCAGCACACATGGTAAGATGGAGGCACGCGCCACCCCCTTATATTCCTCTGTATTTCTGTCTAGGGTGATTGGGTAAGAGCTTTATATTTTACCTGACACTGTCTATTTGAGAAGCAAGTTAGTGACTTTAGCATCACAAAAAATTGCTTATATAAACAAAACAGGGAGGGTCTGTAAAGTAAGATCAATAAACCAAAATACTTAAAAATGTTTACAATAAAAAGTTCATTAATTCAAGTCTGTTATGATACTTTCACATTTCCCTATGAAATGACAGAAAAATCTATTAATAAATATACTGAGAATCATTAATACCAGCTAAACCTAGAGACACAAACTTTCACATAGTTTCTATGAAGAAAACATTTGTTAGTATTATTTTGGCTATTTAAAAATAAAGTAGAAGTACCAAACTCTTTTTTTTTTTTAAGACAATTTATTCTTGATGACTAATAAAGGTGACAATTTTACCTAACTTTACTTACCTATGTAAACCTTTGTATGAAAGACTAGAATTGATGCCTTACATGATAAATTTTATAAACTAGGATCAAATAGTTCCTTACTGGTTTACAGCAGGACATCAGCAACTTATAGCCAACATTAACAGGACCTCTTGTCATAACAGTGCTTACATAAAAAGAAAAAAAAATCATGACAAAAAAAATGAATGTGTATCAAGATATATTTCCCAGTCTCAAGAGTCTTCATTATTTAAGATACAGACTGCAACATCAATTTTGAGAATATGCCCTTTGCTGTTCTGAAGGTTTTACTCGGCATCCCAAAAGGCTCTTCAGGACTTCAGTCTTCTGCTTTGCTATGGATACAGACATCAGGGAGTCCATGTACAAGAAAATTCTAGAGACTGGTAGGGAGCAGAAGACTCAATTTGGAACTGTGTGAATACATGATATGGAGAGCTGGGGAATACAAACTCTGAAGTCACAAAAGGTTGGCTTCAGAGAAAGAATGGTGACTTTAATGTTTGAACACTAATTTGATAAAAATAAAAACAACAAAAAACTGGGAAAAAACTACATACTTTTGGCACAGCAGCTTGTACATTGAGTCAAAACAGCAATAAAGTGAAATGTTACTGGTTGTCAGAGTAATAAAGAGGTCACAGGGTAAGGTCTAAATTTAAGGGAGAGAGACACAGTACCAGTGTGTAAAGTTGCTTTAATTTTGCTTAAGAATGTAGATATCTTAAATGCTGCCAGGAAACCTAATTACTGTTACAAAAAAGAAGGGGATGGAGAGCTGACACCATTTACATTAGAGTTCTCACGGTAAACTATGCAGATAATCTCTCTATCTGACAGCATTGAAGCATCAGTCCTGAAAGTAACAGAATTTCAGCACTCTGAACTGGTGTGTCTTCTTTTTAATTTTCTAGTAATTTTCTCTTTAAAAATAAGTCTTATTTATTCAATGTGTGAGTGGGCATGCACATAAGCAAGAATATGCATGCCACAGTGCATGTGTGGAGGGCAGAGGACAACTTTAAGGAATTGGTCCTTTTCTTCCACCATTTGATTCCTGGGGATGAACACAGGTTGTCAGGTTTGGTAAAGTCCCTTTACTGTGGAGCCATCTCACCAAGCCCTTACCCAGTAATTTTCAAGGTGTAACTTAGAAGCAGGTTGCAAAATTAGTTTTATGGTTGTTCTTTTGTTTCTTTCTTTCAAGTAACTATGTAGTTCTGGCTGGCCTGGAACCTGTTGTGCATATCAGGCTCAGATCCCAATTCACAGAGATCCATCTGCTTCTGTCTCCCAAGGGTTATAAAGGCATGCACAGCATCTTGCCAGGAAGTTTTATGGTCCTGAGATTATTTTTAATGATTCAGGCTCTGTTTCTGAGTTACACACACACACACACACACCATCTTCTGACGTGTGCATACTCAGATTCTGCTAACGCAGCAAATGCGTTCAAACTTTTTAGCAATACCACTGTTAAATATTTATTCAACAAAATAAATGTGCCACATTAAAGATTTTTAGTTTCAGCCACTATAACCTTAAAATGCCACCAAATAAGAGAATACAAAGAAGAACAGCTCACATTGAATGATAATTACAAAGATTGTGGATACTGAAACAGCAATAATATTTACTTACAGTCATTTACAGAAAAAGCTTGCAGGTCTCTGATTCATATCATATTATATTTAGTTTAAAATGAAACAGTGATACTTATCCTATTGGTAGAGTCATTATATAATCTATAAAGTTTCGATCACCAAAAAATTGTCTGTTATTTTTCTTGGGGGGAATTACTGGGCACTGAAACCAGTATCTTGCACATATCAGGCATGGGTTCTTGTAAAGTTATTTACTTAATCAAGGAAAATATCAAGGAATCAGTAGACTTGTACCATGAAAGGACACTATATAAATAAAGCAGGCAAAAGAAAACTGTTGGCAATATAGTTTTAATTTTGATATGAACATTACAAAGATTTCAATGTCCAGTTGCCAAATTACTACATGGAAGACTTTTAGAACTTGTTTTCTGATAAGTAATTATGTAAATGACAACATACTACTCAAGACCAAAAAGTAGGAATTGGGGGTGTGTGTGTGCCATATGACCCCTTTTTCTGCTATGTACATATAATGATAGTTATGAAGTGCAGCAGGAACATCCCAAATAACACTGCTTACAAACAATATACCCATAAAGACACTTAGAAACTGGAGTAGATGAATTCAGTAAAATTGGATTGCTGTATTCCTGTATATACAGTATAACTCTCATTACAACATTCATTTGTTCCTCATAACTGTACAAAGCAGAACAAAGCTGGCTTCTCACTTTTTAAAAAATAAACATATCAAGCTTTAAAAAGTTATTTATTTTTCAAAGTTTGCATTCCACTATTTCTAGTACTATAATTTATATGTTTAAATGAGAACTTCAGAAATTGGAACACAAAAACCAGAGGATTTCATAGGAAAGGTAGAAAGGCCCATATTCAGAATACCTATTTTATTTATAGTACTGTATCAAGTAAAGATTTATTGTCTTTATATCTGCATAGACTCTTCACCAAGGTCACATTAATTTTTTTTTTTTTTTTAGATTAGGGGAATTTAGTATGTTAAAGATCATTTATTTCACAAATGAAGTTTTTCTAACCCTCTGTCACCAAATATGCAGTGGCTAATATTGATTATCAACTTGACAAGATCTGTAATCAGCTATGAGACAAGCCTCTGGGCACACCAGTGAGGAATTATTTAACTAGGTTAGCTTCTAGTCAAACCTCTAAGGAATTGACTTGATTGAGTAAATAGGAAATGGGAAGTCCCTTGGGTCCTGGACTACATAAAAAGGAAAAGGCTAGGTAAGCACCAGCATTCACACTCTCATCCTGAAGGCTACAAATGTGACTGGCTGCTTTAGTCTGAGCTATGGTGACTTCTCTGCAATGTTGGCCTTGAACTAATCCCTCTTAAGTGGCTTGGTCACAGTATTTTATCACAACAAAAGACAATATAAGATACCTATTTCTACAAGTCTGAGAACCCAACAGAAACTATACACAATGGTTAAGTAGTAAGAACACCTTCAGTACATGTTCATCTCTCTCATGGCAGTACTAAAACTAAGCCTATAGCCTCAGCTACCCTGGAGCAAACACCACAGAGCTCAATCTACAGCTCAATCCACTTAATTTAATTTGTATGAAAAAAGTTTCTACTGAATGAATCTCTTTACATTAATAACTACTGTATATAATTTGAGCAAACATTTCTACAAATGGAAATCATGGGCACAAAATTTCAAAATACTCTTCTCAAATCTAGTAGTAGTTAAAACGAGAATAACTTTTATAATATTCTCCCAACACTTTTTAAAGACATCATTGATATTAAAGCCTTTATGTGGTATTTTTGAAATATGCTTTGCTAAATGAATTTCTACTGTGGTACCATTAAAGATTCTTGAATAGTGTGATCTATTGTAAAGAAAGTTCAAGAATTCACACTATGCTACAAACTCACTCAAAAACAACATTCTCCATGGAAACTGAGCAAAGCACAGTTCAACTAGGTGAAAGTGGTAAAAAAAGGGCTGGGTACAGGATGGCCAATAACACATTTTAATAGTAGCACTTAGCAGTTAAATGACTACTGAAAATAACCAAGAAGCTAAGTACTTCTAATAACCGCTATCATCAGGCCAAGAGACAATGGTTACATCATTGCTAGCTGTTACAACTATTAGATATGTTCCAGACTCCTACCCAGTAACTTAGTTTTTAAAAGAAGATGGCTCAGTGGATATAGCTATTGCCAAATAAGTGTGGGGCCATGCTCACATCCCCAGCACCTATGTAAAAGAGCTAGGTGGGTGAGAGGGCTCACCTGTCATACCAGAGCTTAAGAGGCAGACTGGCTAGCCAAACTAGTGCAATAGGAGAGCAAATTTCATGAGAAATGTGGTGAGAAACACACCTCACAACAAACATGCCTCAGTAAATAAAGTGAAGACTCATTACAGAAGACATATGACATTATCCTCCGACACCCACACCAAAGTGCACATACATGTGAACATACATGTGACAATCCACACTTACCCACCCATCCCCCAATGATAATCATACAAAGAGAAAAGAATATTCTTGGAGGCACTAAATCAAGTAGTGAGGAATAAGGTAGGTGGAAGAAAGAAGACAAAGGAGAAAAAAATTTTCCATAACCTTTCCTTTTAAAAAATAATTTTTTTTAATTAAAAAAATTTGTATTGTTTTTATGTGTGTTTTACCTTCATATACATATGTGCACCATGCACATGCCTGGTGCCTGTGCAAGCCAGAATAGGGCATGAGATCCCCTGGAGTTGGAGTTAAGGGTGGTTGTGAGCCACCATGTGGGTACTAAGAATTGAACCTATCTATACCTTCTAGAAGAGCAGTCAGGGCTCTTAACTACAGATCCATCTCTCCAGCCTTCAAGTAAAGATTTTCTGAGATACTGCTAAGTATCTACATGTTGGTAATTACTAAAATTAAACTGTTAAGGACTATGTAAGCCATGCTAGTTCTCATGCTACTCTTAAAGAATCATTTTATTATTTAATACTTTATTTGTAGATATACTGTACATAATATTCTGATAAAGCCAGTATTTGGGGTATCTCATATACTGCTACAAATATAAGATATTAAAAGGTTCTCCTCTGTAAAAAAGGGACAAAAAGATAATTTTGAAAGGAAACAGGACTGACATGGAACCTATTGTGTAATGACTACAAACCCAAACAAGGCTGAGGGGAAGTGAACACACTGGAATATGACTAGGTTGTTAATAAGTTTAGAGAACAAGGATTTGGAAATTAAGTACCTCTTGCTATAGTTTGTGGGAATGTAAAACTGAGTGCCTCTGTCCCACATGCTGGGAATAAAGGCTTGTGCCACCCCTGCCTGGCTTTTCAGTATATACTTTTAATCTGTATGTAAAATCTGAATAGAACAGCAACATAGTCTCAATTCATGTATAAGAAACTTATTATGCATGAGGTAATATGTTAGATACTAGAGCTACAATACATATTACCTCAGTGGTCAAATGGAATAGTATCAGTACTCAATATGAACACATAAAAATTAAATTATGTCAGTATCATAATTTATGCCTCTCTACAACTGAAAATGTATTGGCCTAAAGCATATTCAAAGAACTTAAAATTGTTCTGAAGAGTATTACCTATATATACTTAAAGTAAAATAGTTGAGGTTAGATTTTTATGGCTCTTTCAACAAACAAGAATTTTTGTGCTAGGACAAAATTAAAAGTATCCCAGCAATATTCAGACTAATTCTTTTACCTAACTGCTTCAAATACAAATAATAAAAAAATACACAATCATGTAATTGTGTCAGCTTAGTAACAGAAATCTAAAATATATACAAAAATAGAATGTCACTAAAAACAAAACAATAGATGTGGATTCTGGATATAATCTAATGTATTATCTGGAAATACATCTGAGTACTAAAAGTTATTTTTATCAAAACCCTGGCTAGGTAAAGGTTGTGGTACATACCTTTAATTATAGTGCTCAGCACAGGGTGAGGGGCAGAGGCAAGTAGATCTCTGTGAGTTTAAGGTCAGCCTGGCCTACACAGTGGATTCCAGGACTACATGAGACCTGGGATACATGAGACCTTGTCTCAGAAAACAAAATATTCTCCCAAATTCTGCATATTATAATGCAGAATATGTGTGCATATATGTACACAAATATCCTCATATATACATATACACTACTCTCAAACAGGTTGATACCTAGTCTGCTTACTTACTAACATGACCATATCAAACATATACTTGTAAGAAACATGCATTAGTATTAAAAAAGATGTGAAAAAAACCATACAAAATAATATAGCTATTACAATTTGGAATCTGTAGCTTTTGTTCCCTCAGCCTTCTCACTGGCTCCTTATTTATTCTTTTTGTTTTGTATTTTGAAAGAAGGTCTCACTATGGAATCTTGGCTATTTAGAATTCACTAGGTATACCTATAGCTCACAGAGACTCTCCTGCCTCTGCCTCTCCCTGTCTGTATGAGATCTCATGTCTAGTTGTGGTTTGCCAGAAACTCCTTTTGTAGACTACGTTGGTCTACAGCTTGCTTGGATCCTCTTGCCTTTGCTGCCTAGGTGCAGAACACAGGGATCACACGCTTGCACCATTACACCCACCTCTACACCCCTATAAATGTGCTTTACCAGCTGTAAAAGACTTTGTTAAAACAGAGCTTAAGAAGCAAAGCAGGTGACACATTCCACCTTTCTACTTGCTCTATTAAAATTATATAACATATTCTTACATTTATTTTTATTGTGTGTGCATATGCCTGGCATGCTTGCTGCATTATCTGTAGAAAGAAGGTTGGGATAACTTGTGGATTTGGTTCTTTCCTTCCACATTGTAGATTCTGAGACTGAACTCAGACAGGCAGGCTTATGTAGTAAGTGCCTTTATCCTCTAAGCCTTTTCACTGGCTTTGTTCACTTGCTTTGTTTTTTGAAATAGTAGAACTGGCTATCTTGGAACTCACTATGTAGACCAGGCTGGCCTCCAACTCAGATCTGTCTGCTCCTGCCTCTTTAGTGCTGGGATTACAGGCATGTGTCACCATGCTCAACCCCAAAACTATATTCTCTATAAATACAAGCCATCCCAAAACTTTCACTGAGAATTAAAGAAAACCTTCATTTAACTAGTGGTGCTCACTTTTAATCCCAGTAACTGGGAGAGAGACACAGACAGATCTCTGAGTTCCAGGACAGCCAGGGTTACACAGAGAAATCTTGTCTGGAAAACAAACAAAACAAAAAAACCCCAAAACACCAACCAACCATAACAAACAGAAAACTCAAAACCAACAGCAAACCCTATCAAATAAACAGACTTCATTTAAAAGAAACAATTATTGTACCAGTTGCATACTCTATAACTTTGTATTAAGAAGCAACTGCAAAAAGACACATTTAAGTTAAACAATAAACATCACCTATTAGTTTTGTAGCTCTGATTGCCCTAACAATCCTAGAAGAGCACAAATAATTGTGATTCAGAAAGTAAACTTCACTTCTGACAAACAAAACACTAGCAAAAAAGATGAACATTTGATAATAATCAAGTAAAAGTGAAAACAGATTAGCCACAAATCACTTTGAATAAAGATTTTCTTACAGTACGATGTTCACTGGTGGACAGCTATAGTAGTATGCTACAAACAGTAATAATTATACCTTCAGTTTCTACTATTCTACAGTGCTACACAGTTCAACTTTTTATGATACAAATTTTCTCTATATGTGCTGAACAATAGTCAATTACCATGCCTATCTACTGAAAAACAGATTTTTGACATCTGATTTATGTTAATTTCAAATAAAATAGCCAAAAGGTTACTGACTTCCATACTGGAAAGTAATTCTAGATTTCATATATTTGTTTAAAACTACAGATTGTATTACCAGATTAAACATAGGTTAAGTAGATCTTGCCATATAACACCATTAAAAAAAAAAAAACACCCTATATTTTAAACACAGGTATACAAAGGAATACAAGATTTCTTTTTTCACAAACTGCAATTATATTCTCAGTACTTAATTTTGGTAAGACAACTAGAGAATAAATTCAGCAACCATGCAAAAATAACACCAGCGTCAACCCCACAAACCAACAATTTAGACCAGGTTCAGGAAAAAAGTGTCATTTTCTCCTTTTTATATTTTTAAACTATAAAATCTACTTCCCCAGGGGGGAAAAAACTTTTAAATAACTTTATAAATAATAAAAATTCAAGTAATTCATCAATAATTAAATTATAAAGTCTGTAAGGAAGCAGTGTATGGCAATTAAAAGTTATAAAACTTTTCTTGCATAGCATATATACCTTTACTGAGATATTACAAATGAAGTGCTTCATTGTACAGTGTATCTCTATAGCCAATGTATCTTTTTAGAGCTAAATATATCTATCATAACACATTATTCACTTGATAAACAAGAAATTTTCAGAAATAGCTGGAAGAACAGAGAAACATTAAAGATTGTCTTTCTATTTCCAGACAGAAGTAAGAACTCTTGACTACCTTGACTAGTTCAAGTACAGGTGGGAGTAAAGTTTACTACAAAAATTTAATTTGCAATCCTGAAAATAATTCAGTTTTCTTATATACATGTTGTATTTTCATGTATTAGCTTTTTCAATTTTATAGATTTTCAATGCTTATATTTAGCAAACTTAAGGAATACAGTGACAGTGGCAGTATTCTTACCTTTATTTGACTTGGATGGCTTATTCTTGATAGACTTAAGTGAACTTCTGGCTTTATCTTCTCTATCTTTAATTAGCTTCTGGACG
>PVIH01008909.1:0-86845 GCA_004025045.1 Sigmodon hispidus | reverse complement strand
CCAGGATTGCCAAAACAATTTTACTCAACAAAAGAACCTCAGGAGGTATCACCATCCCTGACTTCAAGCTATACTATAGAGCTACAGTAATAAAAACAGCCTGGTACTGGCATAAAAACAGACTTGTGGACCAATGGAATAGAATTGAGGATCCAGACATTAACCCAAAAACCTATGAACACCTCATTTTTGACAAAGAGGCCCAAAACATTCAATGGAATAAAGATAGTATATTTAACAAATGGTGTTGGCATAACTGGAAGGAAGTGTGTAGAAAAATGCAAATAGATCCGAGCCTGTCACCCTGCACAAAACTCAAATCCAAGTGGATCAAAGACCTCAACTTAATCCCAACCACTTTGAACTTGATAGAAAAGAAAGCGGGAAATACACTTCTACAAATTGGCACGGGCCACCACTTCCTAAATATAACACTAGTGGCACAGGCACTAAGACCAACAATCAATAAGTGGGATCTCCTGAATCTGGGAAGCTTCTACAAAGCTAAGGACACTGTCAATAGGACAAAACGCCAGCCTACAGAATGGGAAAAGATTTTCACCAACCCTACAAGTGATAGAGGACTGATCTCTAAGGTATATAAAGAGCTCAAGAATTTAGATCACAAAACCTTGAATGACCCTATCAAAAAATGGTGTTCAGATCTAAAAAGGGAATTCTCAGCAGAGGAACTACGAATGGCTGAAAGGCACCTTAAAAAGTGCTCTTCATCTTTAGCCATCAGAGAAATGCAGATCAAAACAACTTTGAGATACCACCTAACACCTGTTAGATTGGCTAAGATAAAAGGCACAGATGACAGCCTATGCTGGAGAGGATGCTGAGCAAGGGGAACACTCCTCCATTGTTGGTGGGATTGTAAGCTTGTTCAGCCACTTTGGAATACAATATGGAGGTTTCTCAGAAAATTGAGAATCAACCTCCCCAAGGACCCAGCAATACCACTTCTGGGTGTATACCCTAAAGAGGCACATTCACACTCCAAAGGTATTAGCTGAACTATGTTCATAACAGCATTATTTGTAATAGCAAGAACCTGGAAACAATCTAGATGTCCCTCAACTGAAGAATGGATTAACAAACTGTGGTACATCTACACAATGGAATACTACTCAGCAGTAAGAAAAAATGATATCCTAAAATTCACAGGCAAATGGATGGATTTCGAGAATATCCTCCTGAGCGAAGTATCACAGAGAGATAAGCAGGGGATGTTCTCACTCACTAGTGGTCTCTAAACACACAAACAAGAAAAAAAGCCAAACATGCCCAAGTGGCAAACCACAACCACCGAACAGCTTGGGATCAGAAACACCCTGGACTGACCCTTCAAACCCCAGTCCAACTATAGGAACACCTGACTCACTCTTGAGGGAGGGGGGACAGAACTGGATTTGGCCAGGAGTGGAGACTGATCCAAGCATTATTGGGTCAGTGGGACCATAGGACTGTCTGCTCCCTGCTCAGTGAGGGGATGGGGATTTTTAGAGAAGAAAAATGATCAGATGTGGTGGGAGGGAGAAGAGACCTTGAATAAGGATATACAGGGATGGAAAAAAAATTCAGAGGGAAAGCTGAACACAAAGAAAATATATGTGTAGCAATTTTATTTGTATTTCCACCCTTGATAAGCCATGCTTATGATTCTTATCCTCTGTATAGTTATTGTTAACTCTTCCGCATTTTAAATTTTTTTACTGTTTTTTTTTGATAAATACAAAATAAAAAAGGAAGAAAAAAAAGTATGAATTCTTAAAAAAAAAAATCAGGGAGAGTAGTATTCATACCATAGTCCCCCGTTCCTCCCCTTCTCCCATTTCCCCCTACCCAATTCTCTCCATTCACTTCTCATAGGAGGTAAGGCCTCCCCTGAATAGTCAACAGTGGCTGGCATACCAAGTTAGGGCAGAATCAAGCCCCTTTCCCCATAGCAAGAAATGGACTCTAAAAGTCAGTTTATGTACCTGGTATATAACCTGTTCTCTCTCCTTGGAGCCCCACAAACAGATGAAGCCACAAAACTGCCACTCACATTCACAGGACCTAGTTGAGTGCCATATAGGCTCCCCAGCTGTCAGTATGGAATCTGCAAGGTTCCACTTGCTAGAGACAGCTGTCTCTGTGGTTTTACCCATCATGATCTTGACACCCCCTTGTTTTATAATTCCTCCTCCCTGTCTTCAACTGAACTCCAGAGGTTCAGCCAAATGCTTGGCTGTGGGACTTTGACCTGCTTCCATCAGTCACTGAATTTAGGTTCTATGATAAAAATTAGGTTAGTCACCCATCTGACTACAGGGCAAGACTCTTTACCTTGAAGCTCATTCTCTACCATTCTTTGAACACTTAGCTGGGGTCATTTTTATGGGTTCCTGAGGAATTCTTTACCAACAGGTTCTACCCTAACCCCCTAATGTTTCCCTTTGTTGAAATATGTCATTTATTGTTCGCCCTCACTCCCCTCCCCCAACTTGGCCATCTATATCACTCATGATCTCACTATCCATCCTCTCCCCTCTTCTCTCTTCCCTTCCCCCACTGCTTCCCAGTTTACCAGTTGCCCTTCTTGGGAAAATCCATATGTGATGTAATCCCAAGTCATGGGAGACTGAGGCCTGAGTATAAGAGGTCCAAATAAAAGCCTCAGCTATACATTGAGTTTTACATCCGTTTGGTTTGTACAATGTCCTCTATGAAAAACAGAACAAATGAGAGCAAAAGTGAAAGAGTAAGAGAGAGAGAAAGAGAGAGAGAGAGAGAATAAATGTTTAAATTTATCTGAAGAGTTCAGTAAGACATGAAGTGAAAGTGTTTAATTCATATACAGTTTTTGCTAAGGAGTAATTCATGTCAGAATTTCCTATCTAATGACAAACTTACAGGTTAAGTAGATATTTTTCTCCACACTACCTCAGTGCTTTACCCATTCTTCTTAAGCCAGGTTTACCCCAGTAATTATAATGGAGTCTGAAAATTGTGTAGTGTGAATTATCCACATAAAAAGGAATCTCTCTACCTGTCATCATTGTAATGTAATTAATAGAAAAATATAAAGAACAATGTTTTAGCTCCATGTGTCATTCTGAAATTAAATGACATGTTACTATCAAAGCATCTATTTGGTCCTACCACATGTAAAAGTTTCAGGACACCAGGGCTTAGTACTCAGCAAAATTGTTTACACTTTCAACTTCAAATTTCAAATCTAAACAAAGATCTGAGCAGAAGTTTTATTTGGCTTCAGAGCCTTGTGCATTAACTGATGAAGCAAGTCATGGCAGGTCCAGCTTTCCTTCCAGATGCAGGACCACAGTGTCTGCTGTCATTAGCACCTCTAGACCTTGTTCCAGGGAAGATATCTTTTACAAGCCTTCTCTCCTGTTTGTTTTGTTCTTTGTTCTTACAGTGTCTATGCAACTAGATATTTGAAATTTGGAGGATAGCACTTTGCCATTTCTTTCATAGATACCTATTTTAACATTACCCCAAATTTTTATTTTAGCCTGAGTTACATGAAGTTTGCACTTTGGGCTGTGTGCTGAACCACTGTCCCCAAGCGCAGTCAGGCAAAATTGTCAGCTGCTTTCTATTAGGCTCCTGAATATATGAGCAGGTTAACTAGTAAGTCCTTGAAGAGGAAGTAAATCAAATAAAATGACAGAATCTTCTCGATTGCTCTGATTGATCTATGTACTTCAGTGTCACTCAGATTAGAATTGGGCTGTTACTGGGCAGGAATAAGAAGCCGCTGGCTCCTGTGTTACAATGTCATGTCACAGGTGGAGCATGTGGTATTCCATTAATTTCTGTTGTACTGAATTTGCAGGACATAGAGAAATTGCTACTTATAATACCATTCATAATGCAAATGTCAGTTTAACACTGGGTCTCAGTTGATGTCCATCTTTAATTTTTCTTTTTTATTCTGTACATGGAAAAAATGTAATTGATAAGGAATGGAAGGGTCTACCATGTTCAAGTATATAGCTAGATTCTCTGTGGTTTTTTTTTTACCTTGAGAAAATGGCTCAGTGTAGAAAAGTGGATTGTAGAGACTCGGGTACAGTGTTTTGTCTTTTTTTTTTTTTTAAGTAACAACTGTTATAAAACAAACAAACAAACCTCCTAAAACAATGACAACAACAAAAACAATGACAAATGTGTACCTCAGTATGCCCAGTCACTAAGACGGATCAGAAGTTGCATGACTCCATACTGATCTCTAGAACTCAGAGATTAAGCTATATTTCACATCTGAATTTTTATAGCTTTAATTGACTTTACAACATTGAAAACAAAAATTTATCTTGTGTTATTCACAAGGGTTATAACTCTAATGGCAAATGTTCTTATGAGTCACAGATATGTCAAAAAGGCTGTAGAGCTGAGAGATTCAACTTAATAAATGGTAGTTACCACAGTAAAAAGTTACACTTGCCTTCATAGACTTCAAAGGAAAGGAGGCTTGGGATACCACCAAAACTTGACAACAGGACTTTAACCTTCACAACTATTAAAGATTGTCTATTTTAGTAATAATATGCTTGAGTATTTCTAGGACTACTGTAGAATGTGTTGAAAATATTATTAGAAATATATTTAAACATTGTTATTGAATTTAAACTGCTCAATGTTTTATTTTTCTTTTAATTTTTGAATATAGCCCTTTATAAAGAACCCTATGAAGTATTCAGAATGTTAAACATTCAAGATTTTTTTCATAGTTTATGTATTATACATATATAATACATGGATTTATGCAAAATTAATTATAAATGGTTTAAAGACATTAATATGTGTAGAGATGGGGTTAAAGGTTTAGAATTGTGTGTACAATTACTTCAGGATGTATAATTATTTTTGTATTTTATGAAAATAAGGCTAATACAAATAATCTTAATATTTAGGTGATAGCATTTATAGTTTATATACTGCAAATATCTTATTAGAAACATAAGTTTATATATTTTTTAGTATATTTTTCTGTAAATCTCAGGGACAATTACTAATTTGCCTTATTGAAAAATAATTTCTCTCTCTTAGTGTGTAAAATAAACTTTGTTATTGTAGGAACAAAACAATGACAATAAGAAATAGAATGATTGCTATGGCTGACTGTTGAGCCACTTCTTGAACAGTACTCTATCAGCATTTTCTACTTGTCATATGATCTCAACCCATAGAAATTGCTTCAAGATGATACCTGTTTTACTTTTATATCAGAATTAGATCCTCCAGAAATTGCTTAATTTTAAGCATCCAATATTTAATAAAAGAGATATATAGATTTTGGCTGACAGCAGGATGGTGTGTGAGGCAGTCACAAGTACACCTCTATATTTTCTTCTTTCTTTAGGAAAAAACCTGCAGCCTCACATGAAAGTGTCAGAGAGATCTGAGAAGAGTTACTTCCAAAATTACAGAAGGAACAGAATCATATTTTACTCTCAGAACATTTGAGATCTGCAATATTGTTTAGAAATTAAATTTACTTGTTTTTATGTCTGATATCCTGAGTTCAATCCCTAGGACCTACAACATGGAAGAAGAGAGTAGGATTCTGCAAGTTGTCTTCTGATTTCACATGTGCCTTGTATCTTACTAGCACTTCCTACCCTACAATTTGTAAGTAAATAAAGGTATTGTAGTAGAATTATGTTGATACATTGTAAATATTTGACCCTCCTATTGATTTAATAAAAATCTGTTAGGACAGAGGCAGACAGAAAGTGTGGGCAAGGCTACCAGACTAATAATACTCTGTGAACAGGAAGAACAGAGCAGAGATGCCAGGAGACACAGAGGAAGAAAGTTGAAATGCTGTTGAGAAAAGGTACCATGCTGCATTGCTGAACAAGAATCATGGGTTGAGCTAAGATGAAGGAGTTAGCAAGTTATTTGCTTGGTTCCTAGGTCAATCAGTGGAAAATTAACGCAAGTGTCTGTATGTTTCTGCAGGTCTGCATGTCTGCAAGTCAGAACCTCAGGGTTAGACCCATAAGTACAGGCCAGAATCCTCTTAAAACAAAACATAATCATTTATGACAAAAGAAAAAGAAAAAAAATTAAATCACATATAAGCAGCTGCCTGCCCAGGGAGGGGATCGGGAGTTGTGGAGAAGAAAAAATGACCTGATGTGGCGGGAGGGGGAAGGGACCTTGAATAAGGACATACAGAGATAGAAAGCATGACTTCTTTGTTAATAATAATAATAATAATAATAATAATAATAATAATAATAAAGTGTACAGAAAAAAATCTAAGAAAGTCAGCTAAACAATTTTTATCAGACACAGTCACCAAGAATATGTGTTAACAAACATTTCACTCTGTAATATTTCTTAGAAAAGCCTCTATATGTTGAAATTGGACCTATGGTATCATTGTGTAAATAAACTTTCAAGATCAAAAAAATAACTTCATTTTCCATCTGGCATAAAGTATCTAGTGGTTCTTCATTCTTAGTGTTTGTGCTCACTGACCTAATTCATCTGTTTTAAAATATTCTCATAACTGAATTCTGGGTCTTTACAATTATCTATTTGTGAATTTCTGAGTCAAGTAAGTAGGGTTGGACTGCTCTATGCATATTATTAATGCTGAGGTGCCTCAAATATGCTCACATGCATTTCAGCCTGTGATATCACATCCCATGTGTAATGGTTATTAGTGTCATTTTGACAGCTTCTAGAATCACTGACAAAACAAGCTTGCAGTGAAGGATTACTAAGATCAGGTTAGGCTACTGGCATGACTCTGGGCACTCTCAATTATGGCAAGTGAAGTGGGATGTACCATCCTGAGTGTGAGTGGCACATCAGAGCAGTGGAAGCAAAGAGATCTCAGGGAATGCTTTTCCTTTGTTGCCTGCTTGGTTTAGTCTGCCTGCTTGTCATTGGTGACTCTTTCACTGCCACACTTGTAGACATTGGAACAGAACCCTAATTTCTTTAAACTGGTTTGTGTTGAAGAACAGGTGCTGTCTAGAAATTCTCCAGACCTTTGACACCAGATTGGAACTGCTAAGAAGTCCAGATTTGTGTACGGAGCAACTGCCAGATTCTCAGCCCCTCCATTGTGAGATACATTATTGAACTACATGAACCCAGATAGTCTCATGTAAGCCAATCTAATAAAACTCCTTTTTCTATAGATAGTTTCTATCAATTTTTTTTTTCCTGTAGAGAAATCTAACTAACATGTTATGTCACTAAACATCTGTTCCACGTGGTCCATCAAAGTGAAAAAGTTTAATATTTTCATTAGAGGAAACAAGGCAAGGGCTCTTTGTGGACTTGAGATTTTTACAGTTACTCAAAGAAACTTAATGTATGATGAGCAAAGCTTATGATAATACTACTTGTTACTCATAAGTTAGTACTTCTTAGGCCCATTCAATACTGGTAAAACACATCAGTAGGCATCATACTAGAAAAGGCTAAAATATGGAGTTACTGTCTACTTATTAACCATACTCTGTTTCATTTCTAAGTAACTTAAGGTAATATGCACTTTCGTCTAGGTCTTTATTGCCTTCTACATTAATTATTTTACACCAATATTGTACAGTGGTGCAAACCACTATATTTCCTCAGTATAGTGTAGTAAAAGCTACTTAAGATAAGTTTGTGTACCCATTGCTGTCCATTTACATTCTTTTCCCATAGCCTGTTTCCCTTTTTAAAATAGGCAAACTTGATGAAACATTCTAGCCATGTTTATAGTCTCAAATAGATGACCTGAAGTCTTTATAAGATCTCTGTGTCCAACATGAAGTGGCCTATTTCCCTTTATACCTGGATTTACCTCATATCTGGCTGCAAAATACATGTTTAATATATAGATTGTGACATGACAGATGCATATTTACTAGATAAAAATAACTATGTTATTTTTCACCTGTTGAGTTAGCTTTATATCACATACAAAAACTGAGGCTTACACATAGCTAAAAATGTTTTAATAGGACCTTCAATTTTGGCTAAAATTTATAAATATACACCCTTAATAATTTTTAATTTGTAAAACTCCTATATTTAGAATATAAAGGTTTAAATCAATATATTAGGCTTAATATTGGCCTTTAAGTTGAAGAATTAATCTTTTCTTAGTCAGTTTACTCCCATGTAGAATCATTTGAGTCTGGTTCAAACTAAGTTGACACCTGACATTCAAGATTTTGTTTCAGACTTTGTGAAATGATTGAAGTGAATTAATGCAAGGTTTATCAATAGTAACAGTAATACCTCTCAAATGACAGTTTGCCAGTGGGAAAATCATCTCTCATTTACCCACATTGCATTTAGATATTCAGCACAAATTTGACCTGTGTGTAAAAGGAACCTACTTCCTGGTCCCTAACAAAATCATGAACATTATAGTAAAGCAGAGTGTGAATTGCTGCTTGTTGACTAAGCATGGAAAAATGTTCAGAGTATAGATTGATACTATATGATGCAGTTGAGATGGCTCCATGCACCTTTCTTGTTGTCAGACTCATTGTGTACTAAATGTATATGGTAATAATATTCAGCAAAATAGCCCAAAACCATTGAAACTACATTGTAAGTAGCAGTGACCCAGTACACATTAGTGACATTGAGTTAATGGCATACAGATACCATGAGACCAGAGCCTAAAACAAACTGAATACTGTTATACCTTAAGTTCTTGGTCAGTTTAGTTTGTATCACAGCATTCTAGAGACTGAGGCAAGAGAACTGAAAATATAAGGCCAGCTTAGCATATGACAATACAACATTACTTTAGTATACAGCAAAGTAATGAATGGAAGAGACAAAAGCTGGTAAAGGGGAAGGGCATTCTTGTCATTAAAGGATACCCTCAATAAGCAAATAGACCCCAAAACCATATCTGTTTGACACATGATTTTGTTTGTTTTCAGGCATGGAAGTAGAAGGTTTCTTTCTACTTGATATTAAAAGCTGTTGTAATTAGGATTTCTTTTTTTATATATATTTTTTGATTATGAAATAAGTCATATTTTCTATCCGTGTATATCTTTGTTCAAGGTCTCCTCCCCCTACCACTCCCTCCAGTCACTCCCTCTTCTCCACATCTCCCCATCTCCTCCACAGCATGAGCAGGAGGTCCCAAAGTCCCAATATTGCTCAGTTCAGCATCCACTCCTAGAAGATTCAGTTTCCTCACCCCAAAATCAAGACTGAGTCAAGTGTTCCTCTAGAGGGAGTGGGATACAATGTGCCAGTCCAAGGTGTTTCAGATCCCAAGCTAGTCAGTGGTTGTGGTTTGCAGCTTCAACATGATTTGCTTTTTGCTTTTTTGTTTAGAGTCCACTAATGAGTGAGTACATCCCCTAATTATCTATCTGGATTAGAGATACCTCAATCAGGAGGATATTCTCCAAATCCATCCATTTGTCTGCAAATTTTAGAATATCATTTTTTCTTACTGCTGAGTAGTACTCCATTGTGTAGTAGTACCACAGTTTGTTAATCCATTCTTCAGTTGAGGGGCATCTAGGTTGTTTCCAGGTTCTTGCTATTACGAATAATGCTACTATGAACATAGTTGAGCTAATGTCTTTGGAATGCGAATGTGCATCTTTAGAGTATATGCCCAGAACTGGTATTGCTGGATCCCTGGGGAGATTGATTCCCAGTTTTCTGAGAAACTGCCATACTGCATTCCAGAGTGGCTGAGCAAGCTTATGCTCCCACCAATAATGGAGGAGTGTTGCCCTTGCTTCCCATTCTCTCTAGCATAGGCTGTCATCTGTGTCTTTTATTTTAGCCAATCTGACAGGTGTAAGGTGGTATGTCAAAGTTGTTTTGATTTGCATTTCTCTGGTGGCTAAATATGTTGAGCACTTTTTCAAGTGCCTTTCAGCCATTCGTAATTCTTCTGCTGAGAATTCCCTTTTTAGTTCTGAGCCCCATTTTTCTGATTGGGTTATTCAAGGTTTGGGGCTCTAGTTTCTTGAATTCTTTACATATTTCAGAGATTAGTACTCTATCACTTGTTGGGTTGGTGAAAATCTATTCCCCTTTTTGTAGGCTGTCGGTTTGTCCTATTTATTGACAGTGTCCTTGGCTTTACAGAAGCACGTCAGTTTCAGGAAGTCCCACCTATAGATTGTTGTTCTTAGTGTCTGTGCCACTGATATTATATTTAGGAAGTGGTCATCTATGCCAATTCATTGGAGAGTATTTCCCCCTTTCTTTTCTATCAAGTTTAGAGTGGCTGGGTTTATGTTGAGATCGTTGATTCACTTGGATTTCAGTTTTGTGCAGGGTGACAGGCTTGGACTTGGATCTATTTGCATTTTTCTACACACTACCAACCAGCTATGCCAGCACCATTTGTTAAAGATACTATCTTTATTCCATTGAATATTTTGGGCCTCTTTGTCGAAGATCAAGTGCTCATAGGATTTTTGGGTTAATGCCCTGATCCTCAGTTTCATTCCATTGATCCACAAGTCTTTTTTTTTTTTTTATAATTTTTACAAATCATTCTTTTTAGTATTGGGGATATGTGACAAACATATGGGTATCAGAAAATAATTTTATGGAGCCAGTTCTCTTCTTTCACCTTAAATGTATTTAGAAAGTCTAACTTAGGTCACCAGGCATGCAAGACAAGAACTTTTACCTAATAAACATCACAAGTCTTTTTTGACTGGAGTACCGGGCTGTTTTTATTACTGTAGCTCTATAGTATATCTTGAAGTCAGGGATGGTGATACCTCCTGAGGTTCTTCATTGAGCAAAATTTTTTTGACAATCCTAGTTTTCCTGTTATTCCAAATGAAGTTGAGTATTGTTCTTTCAAGGTCCAAAAAATATTGTGTTGGGATTCTGATGGGAAGTACATTGTATCTGTAGATTGCTTTTGATAGAATTGCCATTTTTACTATGTTGATCCTACATATCCAGCAACATGGGAGATCTTTCCATTTTCTGTTATACTCTTCAATTTCTTTCTTCAATGATTTAAAGTTTTATCAAATAGATCTGTTACTTCTATGGTTATAATTACTCCAAGGTATTTAATACTAGTAATTAGGATTTCTGTTGCTATGAAGAGACACCATGACTACGGCAACTCTTACAAAAAAAAAATTTAGTTGAGGCTGCAGCTTAGAGGTTCTGAGGTTTAGGCCATTACAATCATGGTGGGGAGCATGGCAGCCTACTAACAGAAATGTTGTTATATAAAGAGCTGCTACATATTAATCTGGAGGCAAAAGAATTATACTGAGATGTTGAATGGTATGTTAAGTATATATGAGACCTCAGAGTCTGCCTCAACAAGTACAAACTTCCTTCAATGATGTGGTACCTACTCAAACAAGGCCATACCTCTTAATAGTGCCACTTCCTTTGGAGGTCATTTCTTTCAATCTACCATATTCCACTCTCTAGCCTCCAAAGTCTTGTAGCTTTATAATACTGCAAAAATGCATTCAGTACAACTTCAATGGTCCTCATAATCTATTACATTCTCTCACTTAAACAAGTTCAAAGTTTCTTCTGAAATTTTTCAATCTCTTAAGTGTAATCATCTATAAAATCAAAATCAAAAGTCAGATTACTTACTTCTACCACTTAGTGGCACAGGATATATATTACTATCCCAAAGCTAGGGAAGGGGGCATAGCAAGCAAATGCTGGACAAAAGCAAGACCAAAAATCAGCTGGGAAAATTCTAAACTCTGCATCCCCATGTCTGATGTCAAAGCACTCTTCAGATCACCAAGTCCCTTCAGCTTTGTTGACTGTAAAACACTTCTGTTTATTGGCCTGAGTCATTTCTTGTTAGCAGCTTTCTTTTGCAGGTATCCCACAGCTATGGCATCTCGAATATCTTGGAGCCTCTAAGGCAATCCAGGCTTTAACTTTACAGGTTTGCAAATGGTCCCCGTAGACCTATATGCAGGAACAGCCCTGACACATTTCTGTCCTCAGTGACTTTCCATAGTATCAGCTGCAAATTCCATGGGCCCTTTCTTCTATCTTAACTCCAGAACCACATAGCCCAAAGAGCCAAGTTCTGCTGCTTTGCTGAGGCTACAACATACCTCCCTTGTTCAATTACCTCTTGTTCAGCTTTCTGTCCTTTACTGCGAAGCTTGGGTATCCTGAAACTAATCTCTAGATCAGAATGATCTCAAACTCAGAGATTTATCACCCTCTGCCTTCTGAGTTCTGGCATTAAAGATCTGCCCTAACATACTCTGCTCTAAGATTTTATTTAGTTCCCTTTCAGAAGTTGGAAATTTACCTTCGTAGAATTTTTTCCTTGAAATCACTTCCTTTATTTCATTTCTCAATCTGTTTATCTTCTTGAACACTTAACTGATCTCCATTCCACTTCCCAGGCTCCTTTTCTCCTAAAAGTTTACACTTCGTAATTTACCGTGCTCTGTTTGCTCTTATTCATTATAAATCTTCATTAGAGTTACCACTAGTAATCATATGACAGAGTCTATAGAAGACTGTTTTGAGATTTGAGACTGCCAAGAAATTAATCTAAAACTCTTCAGTTTAGATTCAGGTAGACTCTTCAGATAAGATCAAAAGGCAGCCACTTTCTTCATCAATACAAACAAGAATAATCTCTAGGCAACATACTAAAATCCTTCGATTCTGAAACCTCTTGAGTGAGCCCCTGCCCCCCAGTTCAAATAATTCCGAGCACCACTGACTTTCATACTCATACTAGTATGGCCCATTAAGCAGTGCATAAAACGTTCTACTGCTTTCTAACCCAAAACACCAAAGTTCAAATTCCTCCAAGTAAAACATGACCAAGTTTATAATAATACCCCAGTCCCTGGTACTAACTTCTGTCTTATTAAGGATTTCTATTGCTGTGAAGAGACACCAAGATTACAACAACCCTTATGAAGGAAAACATATAATGTGAGTGATAGGCTTACAGTTTCAGAGGTTTAGTTATCATCATGACAGAAAGCATAACATCATGCAGATAGATATGGTGCTGGATAAGGTACTGCTACATTTTGATATACATGTAACAGGAAGTAGACTGAGATACTGGACAGTATCTTGAGCATATATGAGACCTCAAAGCCTTCCTCCACATTGTCACACTTCTTCTAACAAAACCATGCCTATCGCAACAAGGCTATATACCTCCTTATTGTGCTAATCACTTTAGGGGTCTTTTGTTCAAACCACAAGAGCACAATCAAACAAACATTGTAGACATCTGCAGATTAATGAATCATTATTTTTGTCAAAATTTCCCTGAGGTCTCTGAATAGTAAACTACTCATCTGTTATAACAAACTCAGTGAAGATACTGTTTAGGAGACTAATCATGTGTTACTTATATACATTATTTTGTAACAGGAACTTTTAAGTCAACAAAAAGTATATGAACCAAGAGTATGTGGTGATACATTACATATTTAATAAAACCTGAAATATTAGAGAGAGGAAACACCACAGTCAATTCTCACCCAGCTATCTTCCAGTTTCCTCAGCCTTGTTCCTGGTCACCTCTCCCTCTGCTGGTTTTCTACAGCCCTTAAATACCCTTCTTGACAGTGGTATCCCCTCCAAGTTAGAATTAAAGGCAGAAACTACTCTATTTTGTAGCTAGCCTTGAGCTCACAGAAACACAGACAGTTCCCTCTCTGGAGTTATAGGATTAAGGGCATAGGTCACCACCTGTGCTGAGATTAAAGGTGTGTGCCATTGAACCAAATTGTTTGGCCTTGTACTCAAAGCTAAAGAACTTCCTGAGCTATGTCTGCCTAGGTTTTGACTGTGTGTTAATCTCTCGAATATTTCAGGTTTTATTAAATATGTAACATATCATCACAAGAGTGTGTATTTACATTTTATATCAGTTACACAGGGATGAGCAGTGTTTAACTTAGTCTGAAAATGACCACCAATGAGAATTAATGTCTGAAATGTTAGTTAATTAAAAATTATGCTTTTAAAAGGAGTAATACCTTATAAAACTAGAACTTTACTTTCTGTCCTCATTTTAAAGGCCAAAAATTTTTGATAAATGTTATTTTCAAAATATTGACTCATACCCCTCAGTATAACTTTAATATTGAAATTCTTATATTTTTGACAAAAACCTTTGTCAAGAGAAATTCAAGGTTGCTTTAGTTCCAAAAAACAGGTAATAATAGAGATATTTATGAGCAAAAAAATAACATTCAGCAGCTGGCAAAGCTATAAAGAGACAATAGTCAGAGTTCTCACAGGAGGAGCTCGCTCTCTTTGTTTCTATGTCCTTTTTCATTATGTAACATGCCCGTCTCCCAATTTCTTCTACTCGGAAACTCTCTTCCCCAAATCCATTATAGAAGCACATTAGTTTTCTTACTAGAAAAAATTTCTTTTCTTTTCCACTCTACTTTGTTTTGTAGTCTACCTATATTTTGATTGGTACATTTTTCTTACATATATTGTTGAAAATAGTTTCTGTGTCTTTGACCTGGATTTCCTCTTTATTTCAATTATTCTAAATGTGGTCTTTTCATAGTATCTTAGATTTCCTGGTTGTTTTAGATTTAATATTCTTTGTTTGTGGTATCCATTTCTTGCACTTTGTCTTCACTGCCTTAGATTCTGTCTTCCATGTCTTTTATTCTGTTTGCCAAGCTTATTTCTAAGGTTTTGGTTTTGAGTACCTAAACTATTTCTAGTTCTATTTAAATTTGCATATCTTGGGTGACTCTGTATCTTGTTTTATATCTGAAACTGTTTTCATTGTTCTGTGTCTCTGTATTTTCACAGACTTGATTAAGGAATTTATTCATAGTTTTTCAAATTTTTTTTTATTTTTTTTAGAAAAACACCTTTAATAATAGAAATTTTGTACCACATGTTCGGGGTTAGGCTTGAGGAGTCAAATGACATTCTTTAAGTCCTTTTGCTTTTAAATTAACACTTATATTCATATACAAGTTGATTTGAATACATCAAACGGTATGTAACTTTAGGTTTAAAATTATCCTTATATCATAATAGTTATTTTGAAGCATTTGTCTTGTACTTTAGCTGTATTGTATTTTTCAGGACCTATTATAGTGGATTGCCTGTTTGTGGTGAGGATCTTTTGCTTTGGCTGTTAATGATTGTGTTTCTGCACTCTTGTCTAGGCATCTTGCTTTGAGATGATATGACTCTTTCTCTCTGATTTATTTTATTATGTAGCTTTTTTTTGTTCTTTTGGAGAAACAGAAAAATTGCAAGAGTTGGATACCTGGGGAGGTGGAAAGGTTTTATGGGGAGATGTGGGAGGGGAAACTGTGATCAGAACATGCTATATAAAATAAAATCTATTTTCAACAATAAAGGAAAAGAATACATAAATTAAAAATAAATGAATTTTAAGAATTATAGAAGTTTTTATATCTACCATTTTTTAAAAATTAGTTTTGCTCATTCCTGAGATGAAAAGAATGTTACTTTGTAGTAAATTATTATATACTTAACAACAAAAGCCATATATAAATTACATGCATTCACTTTTATAAAAATTGGACTTTTACTTATTAATTCTAACATATAAACATGCGTTAATATTATTTTGAATAATGTCTTCACTATAGAAACATATTAAGCACTTTTGTATTTCAGTTATATCTTCTGTTATATAAAGTTGGACCCAGAGCTATCGTTCCACTTTTATAAAATAATGAACTATATGTCTGCTCTAAGTAATTTTAATTAGCTATTGGCTTAACAGACAAGTCTGTAAAGCAATTAGATAGTAAAAGAAATAAGTGATTAATAATAAAAATCCAATGAAGCTTGAAAGAACAGCCTTTGATGGATGGGATTTTTATCCGAGGAAGTATCTTAGAGGCTCCTTTATACCTGGTGATGGGCAGGATGTTTGAATCATTCTCACTGCCCATATTTAAGTCCATAACACTGATAAATGACAACTCCTCATCACAGTAGTCTGTTTGTAAAAAAAAAAAAAAAAAAAAAAAAAAAAAATTCAGAGTATTTTCCTCCTATGTTCTGCCACTTATCTCTGAGATCCAGTTCATTGCTGAGAGTTAACACTAGTGAGTTATGTATCAGCTATATACTGTATGTTTTCAGAGCTAACAAACAATAGGCTTTCCTAATTGTCAGGTACTATGTACCCTACAGCTACAGAAATACTCTCAAGGGATGCACAGCCATTTATCCAAACTGCTAGAGAGACATGTGCTGATTTGAGTTTCAGATTGAGTCTACCAAACAGAGTACTTCCCACCTTTAATTCTTACCTGTGTGGGATATAGCTGGTGAGAAAGGTATTTAAGGTGGTATAGGAAACCAGCAGAGAGAGAAGTGAACAGGAGCATCCACTTTTTTGAGGAAGTTGGGAGATAGGTGGGTGAGATTTGACTGTGATGTTTCTCTTTCTGATATTTCAGCCTTTCCCCGATATTTGGCACTGAGTCTCTTTCAATACAATCCGAATTCGTGCTACAGAGACACATTCTGTATTGTGGTCAACTGCATATCCCCACAGGCCCATTGCAGGATAATATTTTCACATCCTAAATCCCATCAAGGTCATGCCATTATTAAAGACAAGCTATACTGTGAAAAATATAAGGAAAAAAAAGAGCTTTTCTCTAAAGAAAATGTAATGTTTGAAGATTACACAGAGGGGAAGTTTTCTACAACTGATCTCTTGATATAAGACAAAAGAGAAAAATGTGTTAGAAGAGGCATTAAAAGTATTCTAGGCAGTGATGTGGAAAATGAAGACAGACAAGCAAGAAGAACATGGTATAGGGGACTTGTGTCCCTATTGGGAACCAGTGTTCTCACTTCATTCTTTCAAGTGAAAAAATGCTAGGTAGGAAGAAGAGAATTTGAGATAGGAGAGAACACATGACTAACAAAAGGTTACTTGGTAATATTAAAAGGCTAAAAGTAAAATTCTGATCAATATTATATATAGTCTTAATATTATATGGCCACACACATACAAAATCATAACATAAAATGCTTTTGTGTAATAAGATTTAGTGTTGTATATGTACATTTACTACAGAACCATAATAATTCTTATTAGCTGGTGTCATTGTGATTTCAGCTAGCTCAAAGATGAATTGACTACAGTCATGGTCTACGGTAATAACAGTAACTCAATAGTTATTAATCACTTACTTTAGTTGTGACAGATGCCAGGTAAGTGTTTCAAAGGCATTAGTCAATCTTGAAGAAGTTCAGGGAGCTATCTGATGTTTTAATGCCCACATGAAGATTAGGTCTTGAGGGATACTTAAGTGGATTTCACTGAGATTTTAATTGGTATAAAAAGTGAAGTTGTAATAATATATTCGAGGTTCTATGTTTGTGGTAGCATTTCACAATATCTTCTTGGCCAAGCAATGACAAAATAACATTTGATTCACATTTTCTTTTATTGTATACTTTATGTTTTTATGAAGTCTTTGAGAAATATATGTTCTTTAGGACAAGAAACTTATAATTATTACTCAGGTTTCTGGATCCCACTTGAGAACCTCTGCTGCAAATTTACACCAGAGGTTAAGTTTGAAGAAAGTATCAAAGCATATCTATTTGTTTCTTTAGGGTCAAACATAACTACATTTTGGTATAGAAATATATATATATATATGAAAGAAATTTAAATATATTGAAATTATAGTTTTATTTATAGTTGCATTTAAAGTGAATTTTTGGCATACAATAAAGATTTCCTGTTGAATTTGGAAGCATTTTCAAAAGCTATATACTGAGTAGCTATTCTAGTGGATATGTGCATCTTCTCTGGTTCTTTTTGTGTTTTTAAGTTAAAAAACAATCTCAGAAGAATGTAATGACATCATACAAATAGCATAATCATTTCTGAAGTTTATGATCCACTCCTTCTGAGGTGATTTGGGGTAACTTCACATAAGAATCCAATGATCTGAGCTATTCCTGGTAACCTCAGAAACATAATTGTAATTATTTCTTATCTTAAAAAGCTTTTCTGTTCTAAGTTTTCTTGGCTTCTTCTATTACCTTTGATACCTGTCAAGATAAATTTTCCCATATTGTGTCTTTCTTGTATTGTGATTTGCAAGAGAACAAACAGAATTTGAAAGACTCTTCATTTTACAAGTCAGCATAGCCTGTCTAAATCACCTGTTGTATCTCTGTAAGAAATAAGTTTGAAGTCCTAATGTTACAGAAATATGGCTGAGCATTAGGCAATGTGACAGAACTATAACCTGTCTAGGTGACAGCCTTTCATAAAGTTGCCTGTGCCTTTTTTGCTGAACCTCTGATATGAACTGAAGTAGGATACTACATCCAACCAGTTTTGTCCAGTCATAATCTGCTCTCAAGGCCAGGGCCTTCAACATGGTGCAATTTGCATATATAGCTTTTAGTAGTTAACAGGGTTAATGGTGTCCTAAAGAAAGGCTTTATTTCATTGGCTTGATGTCCTTGTAAGAAAAATTAGAGCTAGATCTGAATAGATAAATCTGAATCCTGCCCATCCCTTCTTTTCTCTCATCTTTCCCTTTCCTCTCCTTCTTCCCCCCTGCCCCTCTTCTATTTTCCCGTACCATCCACTCCCTTCTTGCCTGCCTCTCCCTTCACATACAGAGAAGGTCTTCTGAGGTAACAGAAAGTAGCATCATGTAAATTTCTTTGTTATGATAGAGCTTTTGTATTCTAAAAAAAGTCCATCTTCTTGTTATTAAGAAAGATTTTGAAACTACCTACTTTCTACTTTCTTTAATTACAAATTGTTTTGCAATGTGTTTCTGTTTCTATCTCATTTATTTAGAGTGTCTTGGACAAACAATGTTGTAATTTTAGGATGTTTATAACATACAATAAAAAAGAAAAGTAAACGATTATCTGTCTTTTTTGCAGTTGTACAAAAACTCTCAATATACAATGAAAGGAGTAGTTTGCTTATTCCTTTTATCACCTTAAATAAAAGAGGTACATGACTGTTCCTTCTCTCCCTCTTTCTTTTATGTGCTACTGCTTTTCGCATTTAAAGAAGACATTTTTTTTTTCCAACAGCTAAAGAAGTTGTTTATTAGGCAGGCACTAAGTTGTTGATTCTTCAAGAACAAACTTAAAGAAAAACATACTTCACAGGCCATGACTCTTTTCTGAAGATTACATTAACTGGACAGTGTGCTCATGTGCAAGGTTTAAGGAGAAACCACCCTTTTGGATGGTTCACAGAACATACATTATGTTAGACACAAAAATTTTAATATAGAACTAGAATATTTTTGAGGATTCAGTTTGAGGAGTTCCAAGTATCACAGAGAGATTCTTTACAGTTTTGAACAATGTATAAAAATAATTTTTCAACTTGATAGCTTATTTCATATGGTAATCAGATTGCAAAGTGTCTATTTTGACAAGTTAAAGATAAACAAGCCAGATCTTCTTCAAAAATTTCTTCAGCATTTATTCATCATGGACTATGCTTTCTTTAAATTAGTATTTAACCCAGAAGCCCAATGGATAAACCCCAGTAAGATTAAAATCAAAACTAATAGGATAAATGACATACTAAAAGAACAAAGACTAGGTACCTCCATCTACCCATTTGTCTGAACCCTCAAAATACTAATTGCTGGCAAATAAATATAAAAATAAGAATGCCACTTATTTCAAATTACTAGAATCATCAACATTGTAAAACAACCTTCCAGAATTTTATATCAAAGATTATTTTCTACATATACACTTAAATAATTTTCATAAATATAATTTCTGAAATTATTGGATCAAATTAAACCAAGAAAAGAATTACTTGTAGAGTTTCCAAGGAAATTTCTGAAATGTACATTAAGACATAGAAAACGACATATAAAAAATAAGTTGCCATAACTCATAGATTGACAGCCAAATTATTATTTAAATGTAAAATGGTTCTTCCCAATGAGATGCATGGTAATAGACATGGAAAAAAATGTATGCTTGTTTTAGCCATCTGCTGAAAAATACAAAGTGTAAAAATAGTGTTAATATTAAACAGGAGTCCCATGATTACATTTTTGCCTAGGAGCAGGGACCTCTTGCTTATCACATGTATTAAGGTGCTTTAATTAGGAGTGGTGGCTAATGTTTGTAATCTTAGTATGAAGGAGGCAAAATTACATAGCTATCTTGACTTTAAGGGCAACCTGGCTACAGAGCAAGATATTACCTTAAAATAATAATAAAAAAATTCTGGTGTGTTATTCCCAGATGAAAATAAGTACTCAGTTTCTCAGGCCAAGCAGAGACTTTACTGCTCTCCAAACCCCAGCCCAGAGACAAATCCCCCAACACCCAGTTCCACCTTCTAAACCAAAGAGCTCTGAGAGAACGCTCCTAAGCCCAATTTCTAGCAAAACACAGCCAGAGGGAAATCCCACGGGCCAAACTCTACCCAAACCATCTGCTTCATCACACTCTGACAACTAGAGCACCCAAAGCCTCCCATTACACAGTTGACTAAACCCAACTAAGAGTTGATTAAGAACAACCCCCGAGACACCAAGAGACACACAGCTCCTCGGCTTATAGCCAGCTAAGAGCATACTAAGAACATCTTCTGCAATTACTGGATACATACAGCCCCTAGGGCCAGCAAATAAAAGCTGACCAAGAGCTGACTAAGAGTGAACCAAGGAAACAATAGGCAGACCACAGTGCAAGAATACATGTAACAATATAAAGTATATTTATGTCATATCTATTCTCTGTTCATATGCACTGACACATTTTATTAATTTATACATTTCAAACTTTGAAATTGTATGACATTTTCAGTATGAAGTGGATTTCTCTAAGAAAGCATAAATCATAACAAAAAAACTAAATTTCAAACAGGATCATAAAGAAAAGTTCAAGAAAATAAAATTGGAAATATATACCATGCACAGTAAGCAATCAGATGCAAAATTACCAAATCATGAGAAATATGACATAAAAGTTTCCTCAATTCTAAGTGTAGAGAGGCCAAAGAGAAAGTTTTAATGTAATATAGATAAAATAGAAAATGAAGAAGGTTTGATTCAATAATATTTAATAGAAAATATGTTCTAAAAACATTATAGATATTTTAAGTATAAGCATAAAGACAAAATAAAACTTTGGAAAATAAACTATGTGAATTTCTAGTCAATATTCAAGCAACACAGATGCACTAGGAAAATTTCTGAAAATACTGAAAATTAGGAGTACAACATCAAGGAAGTGCAGGGGAATATGTTAAAATCATTAAAGCATATGTTAAAATCATTAAAGAATCAAAAAAGTGCTTAAAATTAGTACAATGCTTTTTGAAATATAAACAAATATGCTATGAAAGTTTGAAAAACACATTAAATAATTTACAATAAAATGTCTCAAATTATGCTTTAAAAGGTTTAAAATCAAAGTCAATGAAATATTAAAATATATCATAAAATTGTCATTGTGAAAACCTTAGATTAAATATATGTGTACTAAGAAATGCCAGTGCATATGAATAAATACTTTATGTGATGTAATCATACTTTGGTTTCACAGGGGAAATCTTTTGAAAAATATTCGTATGCTTCTGAATATATTAGTGGAACAAGGGGTGGAATAATGTTAAAGAATATGATATCTCAATATGTCCAATAAATAGAAAAATTCCTTTGAATTACTTTAGCACATGGATAGATAATACATTCAATGAAGAAATGAAAGACCAACTTGTTCACAGGAATACTTGACAGACACATTAAAGAAGTAAGGCATGATAAGTAGTTCAACACAACAAAATTACAAATTATCACTTTTAAAGAAAAACATTTCTTGGCCATTTATATCTTATTGTATGTATATTTTCTGATTATTTAGATGTCTCATTTTCTTTAAATTGACTTGATTGTGTTACTGACATCTAGGTTTTTAGTACTTTGTGTATTCTATATACTTATTCTCTATCAGTTATGTAGCTGATAAATATCATTTTCTATAAGCAGGCCATCTCTTTACTTGAATGATGAGCTTCTTTGTTATATAGAATATTCTAGTTTCATAAGACACCACATATTTCTTTGTTAGTCTTGATGTGTCTGCTACCAGGATCTTATCCACAAAGTCATTTCCCGTTGCCTGTGAGTTTAAATATTGCCTTTACATAAATAGAACATAAATAGAAATTTCTTTTCTATTATGTTCAGTGTATCATGTCTTATCATGAAGTTATTGGTTCTTTTGGAGATTAGTTTATGCAGGGTGATAAAGACTATTTTTTTACATATACATATTGCATATGACAACACCATTAGCAGAAGATGCTATCTATTGTTTTCCTCTTTATGAAGAAACAACTGTAAAAATGTGTGCTTATATGTGGAGTAATAAGTTTTATTCCATCAATCAATGGGTCTGTTTTAATCTCAATATCATGGAATTTTTATTACTATAGTATTGTATAACTACTTAAAATAAGAAAAGAAGATATATGCTCTAGCCATATTTTATTAATCAGAATTTTTTATTTTTCCCTAAGTCTTTCATGCCTCTAAATAACATTTAAAGCTTTTTTTAAAATTTCTATGAAGAATGTCAGTGGAATTTTAATGAGATTACACTGAATCTGAATAGTGTTTTTGATAAGATAGCTATTTAACACTATTAATCCTGAAAACTATTTTTTATTTATATATTTATTATTTGGTGATTTTACATCATGCACCCCATCAAACTCAATTACCCGTCCTCTCAGATTCATACCTACTCTTATGATCTTCCCATTTACAAAAACATCCATTCATGCTCCTCATTTACTTACTGGAGCACAGTTAAATCCCCTGTGGCCAGACTCTTAAGGAAAATAAGACTTTTCTCACTCATACCCCTGCCAGAGACCATCAATGCAGACGTGAGGCACTGTGTTATTTAGCTATGTTCTAGCCTTGACTAGCCTTGAGCTCCTGTAGACAATGACATCTTTTCTTTTTTTTAAGTACACTAATGAGTGGGTATATCTCCTGCTTCTCTTTCTGGGATGGTGATACCTCTCTCAGGAGGACATTATCCAAATCCATTCATTTGCCTGCAAATTTTAGAATATCATTTTTCTTGCTGCTGAGTAGTATTCCATTGTGTAGATATACCACAGTTTGTTAATCCATTCTTCAGTTGAGAGGTATCTGGGTTGTTCTAGGGTCTTGCTATTATGAATAATGCTGCTATCAACATAGTTGAATAATGCTTTCGGAGTACAAATGTGCATCTTTAAGGTATATACCTAAAAGTGATAATGCTATATTCTTGGGGAGATTGATTCCTAGTTTTCTGAAAAACCACCATATTGCATTCCAGAGTGGCTGAACAAGTTTACACTCTAACCAACAATGAAGGAGTGTTCCCCTTGCTTTACTTCCTCTCCAACATAGGCTATCATCTGTGTTTTTAATCTTAGCCATTTTGACAGGTGTATGGTAGCATCTCAAAGTTGTTTTGATTTACATTTCTCTGATGGTTAAAGATGTTGAGCACTTTTTCATATGTCTTTCAGCCATTTGTAATTCTTCTACTGAGAATTCCTTTTTTAGTTCTGAGCTTTATTTTTTAATTGGGTTATTAAGGTTTTGGGCTCTACTTTCTTAAGTTTTCTATATATTTTAGAGATCAATCCTCTGTCACTTGTAGGGTTGGTAAAAATATTTTCCCCATCTGTAGGCTGTCATTTTGTCTTATTGACCATGTCCTTGGCCTTACAGAAACTTCTCAGTTTCAAGAGGTCCTACTTATTGATTGTTGTTCTTAGTGTCTGTGCTACTGATGTTATATTTAGGAAGTGGTCACCTGTGCCAATGTTGGAGGGTATTTCCCAATTTTTTCCTATCACGTTCAGTTTAGCAATGTTTATACTGAGTTCCTTGATCCACTTGGATTTGAGTTTTGTGCAGGCTGATAGGTTTGGATCTATTTGTATTTTTCTACACACTATCATCCAGTTATGCCAACGCTATTTGTTGAACATACTATCTTTCTTCAATTGTATATTTTTGGCCTCTTTGAGAAGTCATGGGAAGTGATTCCTGTGATATTCTCTTCAATTACTGTTTTTAGTATCCTAAAATTTTCATTGCACAAATCTTTAACTCTCTTTACTGTAGTTAACTATATATATGTATATATAGTTTTATATGTATATATATATATAATTTGAAAACTATCGTAAATGTAATAGCTTTTCTAATTTCTTCCTTTGTATATAAGGTTGTTATTGACTTAATAATTGCATTAATTATGAGTGTTGATATCTTGCTGAATGTGTTTATTAGATATAGTAAATAGATATTGGGAAGAGTCTTCATTATATTTTATAGAGAATCACCTTATCAACAAATAATTATAAAAAATAAATGTAGCCAATTTTACATGTTGTATTAATGTGGCATATGATTATAAGAAATATCAAAAGTAAGAACTAAAGACAAATGCTGACTTTGGAAGGGTGGAAAAACTTCATTTGTGGATATTTCCCTGACATAAGATGTAGAGGTCAGGCCTCAACCTTAGCATCCAATTACAAAACCAGGGAGTAAACGTTCACAAGTTTATGCAGAAATTATTTTCAGAGATAAGAGAAGTTCTTCAGTATGAGCTCAAGTAGGTACAGACTTAGCATTAAACTAGTACACATCTATTAACAAAACAATTTAACTTATCTAATGATTTATAGACTTGCCTAAAAACAATAAATTAAATAAGTTTTACTCACAAAATACTTAAAATCAATAAATAAGTATATTTTTAACATAATTATATTTAAATGTGAAGACAATATAATAAAACTAAACATAGACATCTCACATTTCCTGCAGAATTAAGTGATCCTATTTCACAAAGCGTATTTCTTCAATTTCGACATACCTGCACACATAAGATTTAGTATCTTTTGTTTTTGACATTCTTTTGCCAATTGTATTACAACAAGCAAAAGACAAGCAAACAATGAGAAAATAAATTGTATCACCATCCAATTGCAAAACACAAACTTAGAAGTAGAACTTTTGTCAAATAATAATTTAAAAGCCATCAGATTGTCTGGGCTATGCAGTGAATCCTTCCAATTTTTATAGTAAATATACTTTCTGAGTTCATCATAGAAAACAAATACATTATAAGACAATGCTTGTGAAATAGTTACATCAACAAAAATAAATACCTACTATGGGAATGCACAAGCATTACATTTTAACAACAGGAAGAGGCAATTTCTAATATCATTTAATAAATCAATAATTTATATACTAGCCAAGGAGTTTGAAATAAAAGAACACATTGAAACTACTAGGATAACATGAGCTAGTGCCAATTGTAAGAGTAACAATTATTGAAACAGATAATTAAACAGTTTTTGTTCAAAAATCACAGGTTAAAAACATTAAATGTAAAGTATCTATAAAGTCTCATATACAGAAATAATTGCATGCCTAACTGTAAATTGAAATTTTCAAGAGGAAGTGAAATAAATAACTAGAGAATAACAAAGCTATACCCCTGTTATAGATTTGACATTGTCAAATGACTAAATGTCAAGACTACAAATAGTTCAGATTATGTAGATGAGAGACAATTTTTAATGGATTGGTCTAACCCCATTGGAAAGCAACAATTACCTATACCTATATCTAACCTAACATCCTTAAGAAATACTTATACTGTATTTATAACAGAATGCTAGGTTTTATAATTCAAACCTAAGTATGTCATCAGATAACATCCAATCCTATAGTACAAGGTTTTCTGATTTATTATACCCTACCTAGATATATTGTCCAATAACACCTTTGATGAATGCTCTGTTTAGTACTTTCTTCATTGTATAACTAATAAAACCTTATATATGCACTCCTCCAGTAGAGCATGGTATTAAGAGACACTTGAACCTGTATTCCTTTATAAATTCATGGATTTGAACACTTGGTCTTTATTGGTAGCATTGCATGGGAAAGTTATGGGGCCTTTATGAGGTAGATTCTTGATGGAAGTAGTTTAAAAGAAAACAAACAAACAAAACCTACCAAAGAGTAGCAGAAAGGGGAATGAGTAGATTCTATAAAATAAAAATAAACTATAAGCATCATGTAAGTTGATCAGGTAGAAATTTTTACCTTTCTATAGTTTAAGATGCAGACACAAATGAAGGTAGAATTCCTTTTTTTATATGTATTCATTTTATTTTATGCATTTTGTTTGCATGTATAGTATGTGCACCATGTGCATGGATGCTGCCTACCAGATGTCAAAAGTGGAACAGATCTCCTGGAACTGTAGTTATGTAGGGTTGTGATTTGCCATATCATGATAGAAAGCAAACCCAGGAACTCTGCAAGAGCACCAAGTACTCTTAATGTTGAGTCATATCACCAGCCTAGAAGCTAGGCTTCTTTGTGATATTAGTTCCATCCTGTTGTTCCATGATTTGTAATTAGTGTGTTAATATAAGAAAATGTAGGCCATGTTAAAAATAATCAACTGAAGAACTAGCTAGTTTGAGAAAGGAATGGCATTTTAGTAGAAAAGAGAATTTCTGACTCCACAAAAGGAATGCAAATAAGCTTGCAATGCAATATTATAAAAATGTAAGGATAAAATATTTATACAAAAATGAAAGATATTCATATATTTTGTCTGCTGCCTAGTCTTTTCATGAAAACTAGGTTATTACACCACAGAATGAAGTGCATAGAATAATGTCAATTGAGTGAGTACTCAGCTACAAATGAGAAATTTATATCTATATTATACCCCCTTTTCAAGGCTCAGGAGCCATCGTGACATGGATGGATAAAAGATTGTAAGAGACAGAGATATGGGGGTACAAATGTAAAACAGTGTCTTTTGAACTTGACAGAGACAGTACACACATGATTTCATGGTAGCTGTGGTAATATGCACAAGATAACGCCAGTCAGCATTTCAGTATGGGCATGGAAGAGTTTTATGAACCCCCAGCCCAGGTGATCTATGGAGAGCAAGTGGCTTCTGCAGGAGAAAGAGTCAGTTTTTCTAACAATTTGGCTGCTGGTAGGTCAGCCAGACTTATGTAAATGGCCCACATCCACTAATAGATGGCCAGTGCAAGTTGGAAACTATCCATTATTGTAAAAACATTTTAAAAAGTATTTGAAGTGGGGAGTGACTGGGAATAAAGGTAATCTGGGGGATGTTAAAGATGTATCTGGGAATAAATATAATCAAATACATTATATAAAATCTCAAAGTGTTAATAAAAATATTCTACAAAAATATTACTACTAGTGTATACTTATGCTATTTTTAAGGGATTATTTCCATTTTTATGTATTGGTTGATATTTGCTTTATGACCAATAATTATGTGGTCAATTTAAGAGAAAGTACCATGAGGAGTTGAGAAATATGTATATTCATAGGCAATTGGCTGTAAGCTTCTGTAGCTATCTCTTAAATCTATATGCATCATAACCTCTGTTAGACTCCTTATTTCTCTGTTGAGTCTCTGTCTGGTTGTCCTTTCCAGGGGTGAAAGTGGGGTATTGAAGTTTCCAACTATTAGGGTATGAGAACTGATGTTGGAACTGTGCTTTAGTAGTGTTTCTTTTACATAGGTAGGTGCATTTATATTCAGGGCATAAATATTCAGGATTGAAATCTCTTGACCAATTGTTCCTGCGATAAATAAGTAATGCCCATCTTAGTCCCTTTTAATTGCTTTTAGCTTAAAGTCTACTTTGTTAAATATTAGAATGGCAACCCCACCTTGTTTCTTTGAACTGTTTGATTGGAAAATCTTTTCCCAACCCTTTACTCTGAGCCTGTGTCTGTCTTTGTGGTTGAGGTGTGTTTCTTGTATGCAGCAGAAGGATGGCTTCTGTTTTTGTATTCATTTGGTTAGTGTGTGTCTTTTTATAAGGGTGAACTTTTACTTTTTTCTTACTTCTGTATATCTTACTTTTACTCTTACTGTATGACTGACTGCATGGCTAGATTGCTGACCCCTATGATGGTCCTCTCCTTGTTCTCTTGATTCTGTCTTTCTTCTTCTAGATTTCTTTTATTTATTATCTTGCTCGGTGCCAACCCGCATTATCCTTTCTCCTGCCTTTCTATTGTGTGTTCAACACTTTATTAAGCCATCAGATAATTTAGACAAAACTTTATAACATTAAACAAATGCAACATAAGTAAAAATAACAAAATTTAAAATAATATTCTACAATATGTCAGTGCCTACACTGACCTCTCTTCCTCCAATAAGTGCAGGTGGTATTTGTATCTCTGGTGTGTTTTAATGTCATGAGGAAAAACAATATCTGTTTTTATTGAAGACCCATTCAATGAGATAAAATCCATATCTGAAACAGCTTTAGTGACCAAGCACATGAAACTAAGTCTCCCTGGAACCCCGATTTAAAACCAAGTTGTATCATTCTATACAAACAAATAAATAAATAGTTAGAACATGAGACTAAGTATCCCAGAGACCCAGGTTTAAAACCAAATTGTATTATTCTATTCAAACAAATAAATAAATGGTAATAAAATCACACCTAATGACAATTTATTATATTTATAGTACCTTGCTTAGCTATCATCAGATATGCTTCCTCCTGCAAGAGATGGGTGAAGATATGAAGAACTAAAGCCAGACATTATAATGATAGTGAGGGACTTTGTAACACTCAGACCTAAACTTAACGTTGCCATCAAATTTCTCCCCTCAGGACTCAAGGAACACTACAGAAGAGGTGGTATGAAATGTAGAAGAACCAGAGAGGTTGGAGGACACCAAGAAAACAAGGCTCTATAGGTAAACTGAAGCAGTGCACATAAGAACTAACAGAGACTGAGGCAACATGGACAGATCCTGCATGGGTTCACACTAGGTCCTCTACACATATATTATGACTTCAAGTTTATTGTCTTCATGAGATTCTTGAGTTTGAGAACAAGTTAATCTCTGCTTCTATGCCTTCTCAGGCATTTTCTTATGTTTGATTGTTTTATTAAATTATAATACTTTAGTTTTAGTTTATTATGTTAATTATATTATAATGTATTATAATATGTATTATTACCACTTAGAAAAATTCTTTTTAAGGAGAGACGAAAAGGGGGTAGTTTCAGATGACAGGGGATGTAGGGACTAATTGGCTGGAGTAAAAATAGGGGAAACTGTAATAGAATATAATAAAAAATTATTTTCAAAAAAGGGAGGGTGTGATTCACTAGGACATCAGGCTATGATCACCTGGAGGATATAGGAAAGTCTAGTTACTGGACAGAGTCTTAACATCACTGAAGATTTAAAAAAAATGAAAATTGTTATCAGAAACCAGTACTTATCTACTGACCTGAAGAATTAAACAAAATTAACATAATTACAAGTACTGAGTATTATGGAGAAACTGAGGTTGTCATATTTCAAATGACCATTGATACAATTAAGATGTGTGGGTACAGGTGGTAGGCAAATAAAGCTCTCTTTACAGCACCTTCTTCAGCTTCAAGGGTTTATTTCTAGTGCTTTGTGCTGGGACACTAACCTTGGGGCACTAACCAAGGGGCACATAATCAGGGTACTGTAGCATGGCATGGGTGTGTGGAAGCCAGAGATGCAGCTGCCACAGAGGTGATGGGACCTCATCAGATGTCAAGCAGTAGTTGATGTTTTGTTGTCTAGAAACACAGAACTCAAGAAACAAGATGAGTATCACAGAATGACATTTAACAAACCTAACAAATGTGAGTGTGAAGAGTAAAGGAAAGCAGTGTTCACAGTTAAGTGGATTGATTGTCCTTGTTTGGGGACACAAATTGTCTTGCCTCACAATATGGAGTTCCTCTGTATAATTTTTAAGTGTCAAAAAAAAAGAAAAAAACATGATAGAACTCTGCCACAGAAGGCCCTTTTGTTATTGTTTATTGTGCTGTCTAGCCACTTTGCCACCTGGGGCTACTAGGTTTCATGTCAGCCCACATTGTGAAATATGGGCAAGAAAAGGTCACTCAAGAGAAACCTTTTTTTGAGCCTAATGCTAAAATACCAGGGAAGGTAACATAGGAAAATTTCACCAGCTACTCAATCAGTGTTTCTAAACAGCCTCTTGTGTAGCCTGATAAAATTTAATATTGTAAGAAGTTTCTGGTCCTGTTGCTGAAAACCTACTGACCCACAGACTCACACCCATAGACCCACAGACCCACAGAAACACATGGACACATATCAGTTACCCTCCGCTTTCCAATTGATGTGGGGCCCAGGTATATAACTTGCTACCTCTTTATTTAAACTAATCTATGCTTCATATCATGTTCAGCCATGTGGCTCGCTACCTTTTTTCAGAGCAGAATAGTTGTTGCCTGCATCTGCTGACTTCTCCTGGTATCTTTGTGGCATCTCTCTGGCACCTCTGCTCTGCTCTTCCTGTTCCCAGAGTTTTTCCAGTCTGGCATTCCACCCTGCTTCCTGTCTGCCTTCAGCCAATTAGCATTTTTATTTAACTAGTAGGCGAGACAATTATTTACAATGTAACAACATAATCTCACTACAAGTTGGAACCATTATTGCTACTGGTTTTCCCAGTCTCACTATTTCCTCTAGCACCAATCACAGTCACTAAAACTTACCTGTTGGTACAATTGTAACTGTGCTGCCTATCAAAGCTTTTTATTCACCAGAAGTATTCTCTTTCTGGCCAGGGTGAGATGGTTCAGGTTTCTGTTACTTTGCAAGTCCCTTTGTTCAAGCTGCTCCAGCAGCACAGAATTAGCAAAAACTTGTTAACTACTAGTGGAATTCTCTCTTTCTATATTCTTGCTTACTTATAGAGAACTGAATTAGGAAGAATAGTTATAATAGAAAGCTATAGAAGTTATTCTCATGATGATAATGGACTGAACTTCTGAAACTGTAATCAAGCCGCTCCAGCTAAATATTTTTCTTTCTACGAAAAGAGTTGCTTTGGTCATGACAACACTTTTCATCAATAGAAAGAGCAATGGAAATGCTCACAAAGACAGAAGTTGGTACTAGGGACTTGGGATATTGGTGTGATAGGCCTGACCATGCTTCTGTTTGAAGGGATATGGCCTTGTGACTGTAGATTAAAAAAGCAGTTGAATAAATTAAATGCTGCTTAATGGGCCACACTTATAGGAACATGGAAGACAGTAATGTTATCTATGGTCTCATGATGTGTGAGAACCAAGATGTTTTAGAGGAAAATATTAATGTGTTGCCCAGAGACTGTTCTTCTAAAATTTTGGTGAGGAAAGTAGTTGGTCTTGGTCCTTGTCTAAAGGGTCTGCCTGAGGATAAAGTGAGCTTTCAATTAATACACTTGGGAAAATAAATCTAAAAACAGCCTAGTATAGACTCTGTCATGTGATTACTAGTGTTTATGCTTGCCAAAGTTTATGCAGTAAATAGCAGAAAGCTGACCAAGATGCAATTGAACAAGGAGGTCCATGGTCCAGCCTCAACAATCAGCAAAATTTGGCAGTTTGGGCCACATAATTTTAGCTGTAGTGTTGTATTTGGAGAACACAGTCACTAGCCTAATAAAACTGCAGTAATGTTCATAAGCATGTACATAAACTGCTTCCTGCTGAGTCATCTTGAGTTCTGCCATTGCACCTGGTGATTGGCGATATGTGAACATGAAAATGCTGATGGCCAATGAGAAAGAGACAACACAACTAAAATAGTCTCTGACTTCCAATGAGAAATTGGGTATATAGGTTTACCCCGTATTCAAATAAACAAGTCTTTTATTTGATTCTCCTCTGACTCCAGTGTCAGTTTCATTGATGTCATGCCCTCCCCAAAAGGAGTACCCAGATAAAACAATCCATAATAGATTGAAAGTCGAAAGTTATTTAACAAATGTTAATAATGGGTATTTCTTATGGTGAAATCATCTTTGGTTATTTTTCTTATTTATCTAGTTTTGTTTCTTATTTATGCTGTTTCTGTCTCTTCAAACTGTGACATACTTAAAATATTGGTAAGATAAATATACACATAATATTATTATAAAATCAGAACTCTTGATGATATAACTTGCTGATAAAAATTCATCAAAGAAAGATCCATTGTTTCAAATATGAACAGATTTTTTGTTGCTATTAATATTTGTTAAGCTTTTGAAAAAAGTTGACAAAGAATCTACTCAACTAGAACATCTAAATATTGAAAAAGGACAAAATTGAAGTCAAGTTATTCACAGAAAATCAAGCAGCAGCTCCAAAGAGAGTCAATTTAAATAGTGGGAGGCAATAAATTACCCTTTGAAGGCTTTGCTGTGAACAATGAAAACAAAGGAATTCCAGAGAAGAATAAGAAAGGAAAGATGTAGCCTATTAAGAAATTGTGCAACTCAGGATGTCTGATGCATAGGGAATTATTATAGTTGAATTTATAAACATTTAGGCATCTAGACTTGATAAGTAAAACTTGCAATGTTTATACAAAAGTGATTTTTAAAAGAGACCTTAAAGCCAAAAAAAGTCATTTGATATATATCAAATAACAGAAGATTAAATGAGTATTTATCAGTCTGATACATGAATAATATTTTGGAGGCTCAAGAAAGGAACTTCAGAACATTAGAGTTAAAATGAAGAAGGCCCAGATGAATCCAGAGATTCTTTTAATATCAGACAAGAGCTAGAGAAATGCCTGCTGACAAAGTTTACAGGAAGTATTAGAGGATAAAAAAAAATGGCATCGTCTGTCCAGACTCTCTTTTTGATTAACTGAGTAGTGACATCTAACACAGAGGAACAGAATAATTTGGGGAGGAAGAGAATGAAGAAAAAAAAAAGACGAAGAATAAGTATGAAAATAAGATAATAATAATAATATGATGATTATGAAAAAGAATAAATAGTACAACAATACAGGCAACTAGAGAATAAAGAGAACTGACAATAACAAGAAATTCAAAGAGATTTAAGTTCAACACTAGTGTCTGAGCCTTGAGAAGGTTATTGGAGAGGAACCTGAGCTGCAAATTACCAGAAATGTAATTTTGTGTCATGGTCAGGATCTACATTATTTTTGACTGATTTTACTGATATAAAATGACAGGCACTGGGGACATAACAGCAGTTTTCAAACACGTGATTTTCTTTTCTTTTTTCAGTCTCAGGTTTGATAGGAGCCTTCAGCAAAGAGACTTATGCAACTCTCCTTTAGCTAGTCATATTTGACTAATGGAGTCTTCAAAGCAGGCACAGAAGGTGTCTGCCCAAGAACATCTAATCCATAAGTAGCTCTCCACAAATCGTAATGAATGGCATTGAGAAGTGCACTGCTCAGTGTGCCTTCATTCACTATCCTTGGAATGCAAAGGATAAGTGAATGTTTATTCATTCATGAAAACTCATTTATTTTATGATGAATTCTAAAATACAGTTCTTTTCAAAGCTGACAGTTTCTGATGATGAGTATGTGGATTTATTTTCTTTTTGGCACCCCAGTATTCTGCAAAATACAGAAAGCCCACAGAGCAGAGCTCTTGACCTTCAGAGTCTGTCTTTGGAAGATGAAAGCTCTGAAACTGGAAAGCTTAAATCAGAATCCCACCTTCCCCCATAGCTACCCTTCTCTGAAATGTATTTGGCAATACTCTTAAGAATTATACAGCTGTTAATACTAAACAATGGTCAAAATGTAAGATGCACACAGGATCAATGTGTAGTGTTTACTTCCACAGGCTACATTGACGCTTAAACATAACTTACCAATAAGTAATAAGTATTAATATTAAATAAGGTATTTTAGAGTAAAATAAGTTTTGACATAGGTACATAGGGCAACTATCAACAGGCAATGAAATGGAGTGTTGAAATGCATGAAAATATTGACTTAACCTGGTAGAATTTTTTCATTTTCCTATTTTTCTTTCTTATCTATTTTTCATATTTTAGTGTTTGCCAAGTAGTCAGCAATAGCAAACTTAAGACCTATACAACTGAACAATGTGTCCTAAGAAATGCACTCATGGTAATCCAGCAGAAGGCTAAGCATGCTAAGAACACAATCCAGGCTGATTGCCTTTAGACCACAGAATGTATAAAACAAGAAACCAGGCTTTGTCTTTTAGACAAAAAGCCTAGCTTTTCATGAAAAGCAAGTGTTTGGTGATACTATGGGTGTTGTCGCATATATGTTTGTCAAATGAAACAAAGAGCTCTGCTGTCAAATTTAAAATATAAACCCCTTTTCTAAGTGTGCTGTTTTATTCTCCTGTCTCTATTCAGATTTAACGTTCTCTTCAGTGTAATTTTACACAGATTGTGTTTTGCAGCCCATAAAATCTCCTAGATTTTTCTCTAAAGAATCCCCAGTCTAATTGTCCCTTATGCATAGACAATTTCTCTCTCTTTCACTTCTTTCTCTCTCTCTCTCTCTCTCTCTCTCTCTATATATATATATATATAAAATACATATATATAGCTAGTTAGATAGATATAGATAAATATACATATCGGTATCTCAATATCTATCTGTCTATATCCATATCTATATATCTTACTAATATGTTTCACACTAAAGAAATAATTTCTTCATGGAGCTTCAGCTTAACAAATGGATTGTTCTGATAAAAGGAATGGGTAACTTAAACTCTAGTTTACTTTCAGAAAACAAGATGCTATAGCCAACAGAGAGCATAGTAGAAACTGTACTCCCAGGATCTAAATAATCCTGCTGTATTTGGGATCTGGATCATCCCCTACAAAAACTCATTGTTAAAGTTATAGAATATAGTTAGTGTCTATTAGGAAATGGTAGAGTCTAGAGAGAAGTCTTCTTTTATAATCAAATGGAAATTTAATTTGTCTTTTTATCTCTTCAAGTAAACACTTGTGGGTGTGGCTAGAGTTTGAGAAATCCATGTTATTTGCTTATCTTGTTGAAGATGTAGGAGTCTTTTCTAGATCCTCAATTTCATAGGACATTTTCAACCAATGTTTAGGAAATTCCTCTTTTTTTGCCTATATAAAACAAGAGTGCAAGAATATTGAGGCAGATAGAGAAAGAAACAGCTTGCATGTTTAACAGAGAGTTGGGAAGAGAAGAAGGCGGATAGGGAGGAAGAGAGAATTTTCTTTTCAGCTGTTCATGCATTTATTTATTTAATTAGAAGACCATGGTTTCTATGTAATGGCTGCTGGTTCCAAATTTATCCTTCCTTCCTTCATTTAGTTCTTCCTTTGGGGGCAGCTGGTTCCTACACTAGGGTTTTAATGAGCCAAGGCATTCCATTGCTTCAGAAATAGAAAACTGGGGATGTAAGTGGTGTGTAAATCTCCCCCAGTTAGCAGCAGTTCAAGGGTCTATGCATTGTGATCAAAGGATGGAGGCTCTACAGTCCCCTGGGTCTGCACATTTTTTAGACCTTGGTGGGTGATGTTAGTATTTTGCATGTGGAAGAACACACTAGCACTGCCAAGGAGCCATATTAGGTTTATTAAAAGAACAGGTCGGGGAGGGGAAGAGAAAGAAAGAGAGGAGGGAGTAGGGAGCAGAGAAGGAGAAAAAGAGAGTGTCTTCCACATGTTGGGGACTTTTTAAAGGGTAACCATGCAGATACAGTGTGCCTCCTCAAAGCTCCTCTGCAGGTAGGGGCATGGCCAAAACAACAAATAACCCACACTTTGTTTGACTGGGAGGGGGAAGGGAGTTTGAACAAGGGAATACATAGATAAAAAAAATATGACTTTATTCATAATAAAAAACAGGTTTTGTTTGTCTGTATAACTGCAAGAATGTCAAATCTTGGAATTATAGACTGTTGCTAGCTTTAGAGCATTTTGTCATGTTCTCACAAATGATTGATGATATATCAGCCACTTTTGATTCCTGTTCTTTAAGCTTACAAGCCATGAAGCAAGTAGTTTTGCCTGTTGCATGCTTTAGACACAGTCACAAAGCACAGAATACATCAAATCATAGACTAAAATTTATTACCTCACCAGCCAAGATAAAGCTATTTATTTTATCAGTTGTTTGTTTTTGTTGATTCTTATAGTAGTAGGAAAAAAAAACCTGTCAGAGCCTATTTGATCATGATCATCCCAAGCTCCGCTACCTCATGCTTTAATGAAACTCATTGTAGATACTGCAATCTGCCATATTCATATTTATTTGTCTCCCATCTTTGTTGTCTCCAAATAGAATACAGGCTTCATAAACATCAAGGGTGTCACATATGCTTTGTTCACTGTTCCATGTCCACATTAGTACCAGAATTGTAACTTTCACATTTGTTTTCAGATTACCAGTTAAATGGCCTTGTTAATATTGCTAAAATGTAGATAAAACAAGAAGAGTATGATTATCCTAGAGTAATCCATGTTTACCTTTAAAGTGTCTATAGCTTATGAAAAACAAAGTTGGCACTAACATGATATAAAAAATTGAACTTTTTCTTGTTTATTGCTACTTTACATTGACTTGACAATTTTAACTTTAATTTTTTTTCTTAATTTCATGTGTATGGCTATTTCTTTGTGTCTGTATGTCTTATACTACATGTATATTTCATTTCCTCAGACATTAGAAGAGGGCAACAGCAGATCCAACTTGAGCTAAAGATATTTGGGAGCTGCCATGTGGTTGCTGTAAATCCAACTCCCTTGCCCTGACAGAGCAGACAGTGTTCTTTAATCTCTGAGTCATCTCTAAAAGATCTATTGTGACTATAGTTATTTTTCTGCTTTTATCTTAGAATCAGCTGATTTTATAATATTCTAAAAAGATTCCATCAGTAATAGGTATGACGGTATTTTTTTTTCTGTTCCACACATCAAAATTCAGTGATATCTGTTATATTTATCAAGGACTGCTATGACTCAGTCAGTATATGCTCTATAGTACATCTCTTCATCCACGTCTCACATTTCATAGCTTAATTAATATTCATAGCATAGCTAGAAAGAAGCTAATTTTAAGCGTATTTTTGAGAACATAATCTAAAGACACAGAGTAAGATTAATAATTTTCTTAATACTGTCAAGCTAACAAGTAAAATATAGCTCAGTCATTTTGGATATAATATTTTAACAGAAAACAAAAGGAAAAAGACAATTTTAGTAATAGAAAAATATCTATCTTAAAAGTAACAAATTAATATTTTTATAAGATTTTGAAGACTTATTTTTATTTTACGTGTGTATGTGTGTGCGTGCATGCATGTGTGAGTGTGTATGTTTGTTTCTTTTAGCATACATATCTGTGAACCAGTTGAAGGCCTGTATAGGCCAAAAGAGGGCAGTGGGTCTCCTGGAACTGGAATTACAATAAGTTGTAAACTGTCATGTGGGTGTTGGGAATAGAACCCTGGACCTTAGGAAGAGTAGCCAATGTTGTAATTACTGAGCAAGCTGAACAGCCCCTGCTAAGTGTGTTTTTGATATTACTATTGACATTGTGTTTTCTCTTGTTTTTGTAGACAAGGTTCTCGCTATATAGCTTTGACATACATGGAACCTCCTATAAAGGCCAGATTGACCTCAAATATAGAGGTCCTCCTGACTTCATCTCTTTTCTACTAGATTTAAAGGTACGTGCTACTATACTCCCAAGTCTCCACTATTTTTAAATATAGCATGTACATGATTACCTTATATTTTTCTCAACTAGCTGTAAAATTTTGCCAAAGTTCATGATTTAGAAAATACCTCAATGAATTATAAAATGAACTTCAGAAATTATATGTATATTTAAATATTAAAATGTTAAAAATACAGCCACAAATAAAGTAAAAATAAATAAGCTAGAAATAAACACATATTAGAAATTGAGTACTTGTCCACTGTACAATGTTCCACTAAAATGCTTGATTTCAACTGTCTAAACTGGCTACAAAAAGAGAGGTGTTATGTTTTAAAACATAAGCTTTGGTCTATTAAATTTTAAATTTTATTTGAGGAGATAAGATAAAACTGTTGATGGGCTAAAGTCAAAGTATTTCTTGAATTATTAACATGGATAGCCAATAGTGGAAGGTGATTTGGTGGTTTCTAATTTCCTCAGCTTATTTTGGTTTTAAGAGGAAACTGAGACATAGTAGCCTAGCTACTTGGTGAGCTAAGAATTGTGAAATGTAAAAGGTAGAAATAATAAAAAGATACATACCACTTGAGAACAATACCTTGAGGTTTTCTTTGACTTCCATATGTGAGTGTATGTGTGTGTGTGTGTGTGTGTTTGTGTGTGTGTACATTTAGAGACACATACGCACATGGATAAGAAACACTTACATGCACACATACAAAAGGAACTACTGTCTTTGAATTAATAGGACTCCATGTCCCAATCCCTCTGAAGAAGCTGCCTTGGTGATGAGTGGTCTAAATTTGTTATTGGGGCTACAAGATAAGAATGCATTTCAATTATTTCCTAAATTCTAAATTTTTAAAAATTTGGATGGTTTTTATCCACTCTGAATTTAAATGAAAAGAAATATATTATGTCTTCCTAATTGTGGAATTCATTAAATATATATCCTGGGAGGCATTGTGCTGAAAGGTGCATTACATTACTACCTGACTACTGAACTACTCATTGTTCAAGCAATGCTTAGTATCCTAAACTGAGTATTTTGTTATTTTAATATTGAGCAAAATAAAACAAAAATGTCTCATTCTTTAAGAAATATGTTAATTTTAATTTTGCAATTTGTTATATTCACTGATGCAATGTTTAAATAACCTACAGTGTTACTTATTTATGTCCACTAATTAGCATCTGAAACACTAAGAATGAAAGAAGTCAAGTTCACTATAGAGTTGACAAGGAAAAGTCAAGTTGAGATTGATGGCTGGAATGAAAAATAGACGTCAGCCCCTATATACTAGTATTAGACAGAAGTTTATAGCAGTCTTTTCAATGAATTGTAATAGTATCAGAAACCATGAAGTTGTCTCTTCCATGTTACTAAACAGACAAATGTGAGTAGCTTACTGTAGCTGAAAGGCTATACTGAATTGAGAAATATATGTGTCAATCTAATAAAGTTATTTCTTCCAGCACAACACAGCAAAGTTGAAACGAAGGAAGCAATGCAAAGTGCCCAAATCCAGTCGGAAGCCTACAAGAGTTGCTTAGGAGGCCAATCAATGGCAAGTGGCCTCCTCAGCCTCCGATGGCACTTACATACCCAGTGAGCTTCTACTTGGTTTTCAAGCACTGTGTTGATGAAATGTCAAGTGTTCTCATTGATAGAGTAGAGTGCACAAGATTAGTGTTGCATCTGTGCCATTCCAGGGTAGGTACAGTACAAGAGGCTTATCTGAAATGCCACGTTTTGCAAATGCAGACTTGAGAATTTATAATGCGTGAGAATGTTCAGTAAATTTGAGAGACCTAGGGCTATGAAAATCCAAAAATTATTAATAATTCATGTACTTTGCAATGAAGTTCAGTGTTTTGTTGAACTCAAAACATTATTTTTCTGGTCTTTGCATGTCCCTATTTTATAAGCAACAGTCATAACACAGCCCAAAATGCTATATGTTCTTCCCACTGGGAACATGTATGCACAAATCCCTACAAACAGCAGGAAACAAGTCTAATGTCTTGATTTCTTTTCTGACTAAAATAAAACTTTTGTCATTAGCTACAAATATTTCAAGGCAATTGATACTCTTGAGAAATGTTATGTAATATTCCTCTTATAAAACACAACACTTTAAAGAGGTTAAATTTAATTAAATTTGTATGATCTTGAATTTTTATAATAATCAGTTACCTGGAGAGATTAACTTTTGATATTTTCTTTGCCCAAAAAAGTTCAGACTGTGATAATAAATGCAGCTGTAGTCCATATAAACTGTAACATTACACAGAATACAGATTTCACTTGTAGTAGAAAGTTATAAGTTTTTTAAAAAATCAGTGGTTATTTTTAAATTCTTTGTATTTACCTTTTGGCTGCTTTTGGATGTCAAGGTAAATAACATATTTTCTTAAAAGGTGTCTTTTCATATTATAGCAATTATACAATGTGGTCTTCCTTTCAGAATTAGGAATCACTAGTCTTTTTCTGTGTCGTACTAAAAATTGAAATAAAAGTCTTAAAACAAGGCGCATGTGCACACACACACACACACACACAACACACACACACACACACACACACACACTCATATCAAATTTTTCCAGGGACTAACAAATACTTGTACTTTAAGACCATGGTTGATTATACTACAGAGGATACAGTCCTACCCTGAGCTTGCACCCTATTATGACACTTAGTCCTCAGATTCTCACAAGCAAACTCTGCTTCACAAGGTAAGATGTTGGAGTGGACAGGTATAGAGTTCAAACCATGTGACCAGAGTCATACAACATTGGAAGGTGCTTATTTCAGTCAAATGATAGAGGACTATTTCGGCATGCTAAAGTACTAGGGAGGCTGGATATGTCCACAATGAAGATATTCTAATAAAACCTATAAATTAATGGATATATAATGAACAAATAAATACACAAACAGATTAAATATAATAAACAGAGAAATTAAAATAGAGAGTAGTTGCTTCTATAATGGAAGATCTAAGTTAGGAAATTGTAAATCAGTTTGCTGTTCTTTTATTTTATTTGTCTTTGTGTTTATTTTGTTGTCAACTTGACATAGACTTGGATGCATCTGGAAATAGAGAGGCTTCTTTGGGCAGGTGGTCTTGGATGGTTAAGTACACAGTCTGTTCAAATCCCAAGAGCATGAGTAAGTAGTTCTCTTCCATGGCTTCCAACTCTAGGTTTCTTCACTTCTTCACTTCCTGCCCTAACTTTACTAGATGATGAACTCCAAAATGTAAGATAAATCAAACCTTCCCTTACCAAGTTTCTTTCTATCATGGTGTTTGATAACAGAAATGGAAATCCTAACTATGGGAGACAGTGATGACACTCTTGCTCTGACAGATATGACCACATGGGTGGTTTGAGGGTATGATTTTGAAGTGTTCAGAACTTTGGGCTACAATAGCCATTGAGTATTCAGAGCTTAATGAGCAGCTATGTGAACCTAGAAGTAATGCTAACAGTAATGTAGATGATAACAGTAATGCAGATGATAGATGCCTTGTTTGTAAAGTTTCAGAAGGAAATAAATATCTTAGGCGAATGTTCGATATTTTGAATTCAAAATCTGTGGTTCTGATCAGCTGGGGTTAAGGAATTGACTGTGATAAACAACAGATCAGAACCAATAAAGCAAAACCTTTGATTTTCTGGGACAATCAGTGCTGGTCAGTTGGAACTGAAAAATTAACAGTGATTGAAATGATACCAACATAATTGAGGTGAAATCTTTGGGAAAGTGTTTTTTCAGGTTGGCGAACAGAAACATTGGACCATAGCTAGCCACAGCTGTACCCTATGTTGGGAGGCAAATGCTGTGTTCTAGGTGCTACAGGCTTTGAAGGCATAAAGTGATCATGGAGAGTAGCTGAGGCATGGCCTCATGACAGATCAGGAGAGGCCACTGACAAAAGTGTGTTCTCAGTTGAAACAGAAGTCCCAGGATTAGGTAGGTTATGAATAGAAACTGAGGCTTGGCATCATGTGACAAGAGTACCAGAAAGAAGCCCAAGAAAAGCTACTGGTGCAGGTGCAGCTTGGCTGGAGTGGAGATACCAACATTTCAGGGATGCCAGTATCAAGGGGTGACCAACAGTGGCAGCAGTAGCTATGAAATACAGTCAGTGGGAGCCAATAAAATAAGATATTATACTGTGAATATCAGAGCTAAAAATTTAAAACACCTCAGAGTCCAGAGGATAGGACTGTGAGTGGTTTCCAGTGGTAAATCACTAAACTATTAAATTTTGGTTTTTCTTTTATTTTATTGTGGAATAATAAAGCATGTAGCATTATTTATTTTATAGGAGCCTGCAGTTAAGATACTATGGCATTTTTTAAATTTCCTTATGTTTTTGAGTTTAGGGAAATGAACAAGAAAGGAGAGATTATCAACTAATAAGTATCTTCTTTGTATATCAAGTTGATGAGAACTCAATGTGCTTTTTGTTTTGTTTTGCTTTAACTAACACATACCTACATGTATCTGTGAAGAGGGGATCTTAATTGAGAAAATTTCTCTATAAGATTGTCCTGTAGACAGGTCTGTGGGGGTATTTTATTAATTAATGATTATTAAAGTGGATAGGTCCAGTCCATTGTGAATGGTACTACCTTTGGGCAGGTGATTCTGAATGTTATAGCAACCAGGCTGAGATATTCCTAAGGAGACAATCCAATAGTGGCACTCCTCCATTATTTCTCTTCCAGTCCCTGATGCTGAGTTCCAGACCTGCTTGAATTCCTGCCCCGTCCTCCCTGAATAATGGATTTAATAATTTTCTCCCTAAGTTTCTCTTTACCATGGTGGTATACAGCAACAGAAAGCTCAAACTAATTTGCTTTGTATTAAGGACATTATTTGTAATTGTGTGTATTGGACTGAATATATTCTTTAAAACTCAAGGTTTTACTAGAGACCTTCACTCTTCATTTCAGTCTCAGCAGCCACTAGTGGGTGAGCATGAAGAAGGCAGCCTACCCACAATTCTGTCCCAAATAATCTTGTTTTGTATTTTACAGAACTTATAAAGAATGATTGTCATTTAATCATTTATGATTATGAAATTTGCTTTTTTATAGCAGATCATGATTCATCAGAGAAAATATTTTTTAAAAAGCAGAAAATGCCTGTAAATGCCACTAAATATAATTGGTCTTGTGTCTCATTCCAACCTCTTTCCCATTGCCATAACTGCTGGCACTATGGCACTGTATTAACCATCCTCAGACCTCTCTGCCTCCTGCTCTGTCCTCCTAGTCTTTCTCTGGTTCCATTGGTAGACCAATGCTTCTCTATTTTTGGTTTAAAATACTTTGACCATTGCATATCATCTGATATTTGATTTATTATAAATATATAAACAGATATTTACATTATGATTCATGAAAGTAGTAAAATTACATTTATAAAGTAGCACTGAAATAATTTTATGGTTAGGGATCATCACAACTTGAGGAACTGTTTTAAAATGTTGCAGCATTTGAAAGGGTGAGAATGACTGCTATAGACCATGCTCCTTTTATGCTAGAAACTCTCTTACTTTTACTCATCTTTTTCTAGTGTATGCCTTTGTGTTGAGTCTCTGTTAATATTACTTTACAGTTATGCTATTAAGATATGTTTTGCATGCATGGATAAAAGTTTACTTAGAATTGCTGGATTATAATTGACTTTAATTTATTAAGTTTATAAATTTGAAGAAAATATACAAAGACATTTAGCTTTATAAATTTCAAGATTTGAAATTGCTATATCACTCTATTAAGTCTAGTCAAGAAAGAAAAAACACCTTTATTTGTGCTCATAATATTGCTCAATTAACCTAAATTGAACATATCAAATTTCATTCAAAGACATGTCAAACCTGGTAACTAAATTTCTTTAATTTCATGAACTATAGTTATTAATTCTTATTATTGATATCATGTGAATAACATAATAGACTTATATATTCATTAATCATCAAAAGCATTCAGTAGCTTTGGTAAGAATAATATGATTTACACATTTTGAATTTTATAAAGTAAACTCTATATACATAAAAATCCATTGTTTCTTGCATATTCATCATGCATTTACTTGTAATTATTCTGCTAGAATTTCTCTCTCTAATTGACCATAAAACTTATAGTAGCCAAAGCTATATGATTGTAGTTTTATTATTCAATGAATTTTGCTGGAATTGCCTTCAAATGTTTATTATTTGTGCAACCTGTCTTGTTTGCATTTTCATTCATCTATTTTCTGAAGGAATTTTGTCTCAGGAAAGAAAAGAAAAATTGGATGTTTATAAGATGCCTATAATTTATTAAGTTGTTTGTGTTCTAACATATTTGTCATGGTTATTAAATATTCTTATGTAACTGATTTAAAGTGAGATATTAACACTAAATCACCAAATTAATTAGCAGACTTAGAAAGTAAGCCCGATCTAAATTTTTACTCCAATTTTTATTGTAGTTTTTACTCCAAATTTTATTGTAGTTGTTATCACAATAGCCTGCAGCTATTATTCTTATTTTCAATTTCAAACATATAAATTTTCACTCAAAATTTTATATTTAATTCTAGAGTGTTCTTATGTTGTTAATTAGTCAGCTTTTTATTTCATAAGAAATGTATATACCATGCTTACAATTAAATGATATTTTTCAGCTAACTATAGGAAATGTAAAAAAGAAAAAAGAAAGAAAGAAAAAAATGTAGCCTCCAAAAAAGGGCCATACAATTCCATTAGCTAATAAAATTATCTCAACACTCTTGAAACAAAAGAAGATAATTTGAGGGCCTTCAAATAATAGTTATGAGATCAATGTTCATAATTCAACTTATCAAGTTTTAATTAAATTTTCAGCTCAGTTGTGTTTAATTAAGGAGAAAATAAAACAAGTTTCACAATTCTTCAATGAGATGAGTCATGTATATTAGTGAGGATACCATAAGAAAGCATAGCACCTTGTCATTGAGGACTGTGGTAACATCAAAAGTGTACTGCTGCCTTTCAGATAACCTTTGCATCAGCTGTGGAATTTAGGAATGAGAATGCCTCTCAAGGCACAACTCTACCACATTTTATTACCTAATTTATAAAGAAGAAAGCTTATGTCCATGACCTTTTTCTAAATCTAGACACTGGGGCATCTCACAAAGAGATCAGAAAGAAATAGCAGCCCATAGTTTAGTCTTCATCTAAGATAACTGCTTACCAGAACTCAGGAACTTTCTTTCTCTTCCTTTTCTCTCTGTCACTCTCCCTCCCCCTCCCCTCCCCTCTCCCTCTCCCTTTTTTCCTCCCTCTCCTTCTCCCCCCTCTCTCTTTTTGTGTGTGTGCCCCCATCTAGGAAGTCACAGCAGTTTCAAGATTGCATATACATAATTGTCAGTAAGCATTAACTACATTTCTGAGCAACCTTTACTAATCTGCTTTTGGCACTGATAGTGTTTGTTTTAACAGCAGTTAAGTTGTTTCTATTTATTAAAGTTATTGAGAGATTAGATACACATTTAATTATCTCACATAAGATCATTGAAAAACTTAAATATTTATATTGCTATTTGTAATAGTATCAAAATTACAATTATGACTTAGCAACAAAAATAATTTTTAGGATTCGTGGTCACCACAACATAAGGAATTATATATATTAAAGTGTCACAACATTGGGAAGGTTGAGAAGCACTGTTCTGGAGTTGTCCTTAAAAAACAGATCTCCCCAGTCTTACACATATGCCTGTCACATTTGAAATCATAGAATGATTCATTCAAAACAACTAAGATAGATAATAAATGGATACATACCAAAAATATATTTCTCTCTCATTATTTAGCAGAGTAATATAGGCTTTGCCTACTGTCTCCTATATTATTATGTAGATATAAATATCACAACAGAAAATTGTTCTATAGAAATACTTTCTGATGCCTACTTTCCATCCCATTTACAATACCAGGCATTAAAAAGGCTGAGGTAGAATTGTGAATTTTGACTAAAGGGACAACGTAAAATATCAAGACAATTATCTGGAAGCATGGCTTGTTCTTCAAGGAAGGAGAAGAAAGACAGTAGTAAAGTCAGTCCAGGGGTAACTAAGGCCACCATTATGAACACAGGCTCTGGAGGACAGAAGCAGTCTGTTGAGTTGCAGGGGCAGCCTCATAAACTAGGTGTAGGTTTGGACAATAATCTAAAATAGATAATTCCCCATACCCAAGAGCTGATGATTATTGACTCTGTAAAATTTGGTATTGAAAGGCCTCTGTCCTTTCTTCCTGCTGTCTTCTGTTTTCTGACTTACAATCTTTTTCAGCTTCTCTGGTTTGGTGAGTTCACAGCAGATAAAAAATTTGTCAGGTTCACTATACCTTGAGTTTCAGCAATGTCTAATCTTGAAAAAATAAACTTGAGACTTTGGAGTTGGCACTAGAATAAATTAGAAATTTAGTAACTATAGAAACACACACAATATATTTTCCATGCAAAAAAGTAGCTAACCACCCATTAACACTGAGCATATACTATGGAATGTCTATACCTATCCACAAACAAGAAAGAGGATTCACACAAGAAATTAAACGCTACCACACCTCAACAATGTATACTCCAAACTGTCAAAAAATAAATTCCTGTCTACTAAACCACAGAGTCTGTAGAATTCTGTTATATTACTGTGATCAGATTCATAGTTTATTGAAGAAGGAATGTTCAAATTAATACTAGATATGGCACAATCATTTTTTATAATAATTATTATTATTACTAATTCTAAATAGTCAACACCAGTGCCTCACTTTTTTAGTGCACTTTATACCTAAATGACTAATATCTCACAACTTGAAATTTTATTCTGTGGGTTTATTTGTTATGTTACCTACAAGCAAACACTTCTGGAAATTGCCCCAAAAGGAGATATCTGGGAAAGTGATGTGAACTATGCATAAGAAAGGACTATAAATCTGAGACTACTCAATGGCATCTTTCATTCATTGTATTACTTGCCTTCTCTTGTGCTGAAGAGCTACATTCTGAATAATTAAGACAAGTTCATCTTTCTGTTATTTGTTTGCCATTGTAGGAACACATTTTTGTCAATGGTTTGAATATGATGTAAATGCATTGTGAAGTGATCACTCAGGCTGGCTTTCCAAATCAAATCATCCTGCTTTTTGTCAACAAAGATTGATATCCTGCTGTACTTTCAATTCAAACACATGAATATACACATACCACATAAACACTACTATATACTTTCCAGGAAGACCAATAGCCATAGCTTTGAATATCTCTGTTTGAAGTGTTATGTTAGGAAGTGGATAGCATACATTTTCAATTCTATGCAAAAAATACAAATTATTAATCTAGAAATAACTTCAGCCAATACCTAAAATGGTAAATACATGTTATTTTACCTAGCATTTCATGAAAAAAGTAGAGATAATCTAATTTCAAAATGAGCTGATAATATAGTGAAAGCTGGTTCAAGTAGACTTCATCAGCAAAGAAATATAGTACCCATTTACAATGAGACTGGTACATAGAATCAGGGAGAGCATGGTTGAAACTGCATATACCAGTGATGTGAAGAGGTTCAGAACACAGTCCCAATCCAAAGAGGAGGCTCATCAGTTAAAGTAAGCCCTGAGATATATATTTTCTATTCACTTTCATATCCAAATGGTCATACACTAAAAATGAAAATAAGAATGTACCCAAAAATTATTGTGAAGAAACAGATTTGATATGTCTACACCAAGAATCTCTTTATGCTCAGGAAGATTAAATCTACATCATAGAAATGTCCATGTCACTATAAGACATCTGCTCATAATTTTTATTTGGTTATAAATCATTTCAACAAACACAAATCTGATTCGAAATTCAGGTATTTTGGTTTCATCATTTTGGTTCAGTAGATATTTTTGAATGCCACATGTCAGTTTCATAGCACTCTGTAAAATCTGGGAAAATGCCTGTTTCTTTTCCTTCAAAGAAAGTGCCCTTTGAACATGCACAAGGAGATTTGCATTGTTTCAAAGACATCAGGGAAAATGAAAGCAATTGTGAAATCTTCCTCTATAACATGTTTCTGCATCATTAGATGAGAATGTTCCCAGAATGAAGAGATGGGCTAAGCCCTTGATTGACAGCTCTTGCAGATGGTACTTTTCTTTATAAACCAATCTTATACTAGGCTTCAGAGTAATGCGTGTCCCATTTTAATACTGAATATGGCAGCCAATTTTTTTTTCTTGGTTGTTTTCTTGCAAAAGCACAATACAGCTTGGGAAAAAAATAAGAAAAAGAGGATGCTTCATGTACTCAGAATTGTTAATGATATCACCATGAGTACAAAATCCACTACAGAAATGACAGCTGCAGATAAAATTTCACAAGTTCCAGAGAGGAAAACTGACCCATGAAAGTACATGGACACTCCTGAGACTCAATATTCAGAAATATTTTACATGTCTTTATGTTTTTAGACATTTTTTCTTCTATTTGGAAACTTGAAAGGAGAAGCATGCAGTTTGTGTGTATGTGTGTGTGTTGGTGTGTGTGTGTGTGTGTGTGTGTGTGTGTGTGTTTGTGATAGAGAGAGAGAGGTTAAAATTTTTGATGTAACAAATTTTATCCAATGGCTCTCAACTGCATTTCATGCAATTTTTTGATTTCTTTATGTTTGTTCCTGCAGATTTAACAGACTTTCCTATATTGTTTATGCTGTTTAAGCTATAAAGTACTTATTTGGGGCTTTTTATGCTAAATGCCTGAGTGTACATTTTGTATTTAAAATGCATTAGAATCCTTGAAGACCATCATTGGTGGCACTGATAGCAGCATAGAGTTGGGTCAGAAATTTACATAATGGATCACTCCATTCTCTTCAACTAAATCCAAAGTAAGGGACTCACTAAGCACACATTTTGATGCACTCATTTACTGAAAAAGTACCAAAGAAGATGTATTCTTTTTGTGACAATGAATTATGATAAAAAATTATCATATAATAAGACACTAAAACTTTTGCTTTATTTCAGAGTGAAAGTTAATAATAATCCTTAAGGTCACATAAGACTTAAGACTGACATCCGGCTGCATACTTTGCTTTTTTGTTTAACCTGCTTTTAAGAGAACAATGAAGAAAATGAACCTTTTCTTGCCTTGGTTTTTCTCTGTAATCAACTTTTACAACTTTATTTAATCATAGTTGTAATATTAAATGGTCTTTTATTCATCTGATCTATGAGGAATATGTTTGTGTGTGTATGCTATAATAATTTGTTAAAAACAGAACAGAGAATAGGATAAAAGTGGCCTTATAAAATAAATATTCACTTTTGTTGTTGGATGCAACATATGAAAATGAATACAATAGCTTTTGTTTGTTTGTTATCTGGATCATTTGGGGTAAATTATAATCAATGACTCACTTCCTTCTAAAATTCTGTTAAGGTTTTCTCTATGGTAAGCCTCATTCTTTCCGCATAGGACAGTTTAAGTGTTGTTCAATAAATAAATAGCCAAGTCATTTTTAGAGAAACAGTCAGAGCTGGGTGACCCAAAACACAGTGTCAGGGATAGCTAGATTCATAAGACAGCACTCTGGCAGGCACAGATTCAGGTTCATAAAAGATACAAATAGGAATTATGGAAGACACAGGAAGAGAGTAGAGAATTTAAAAGTGAGCTTTCTCTTACTTAAATTTTACCATATGGGAGTACCTTATAATTTTTTTGATGTAACACTAAAAATATTTGGCAACTCTTAGGTTATTATTAATAGATTTAAACCAGTGCACTTGTTCTTAAAAAATGTGCTTTTTCATCTGTAGCTGAGTCTAACCTGGCTTGAAGTGTCTTAGAATTTTTTTTTATGTTCTATATATTTTAGAGAGATGAGACTCACAGAACAGTTGTTTTCTTTATTTAATATGCCTACATAAGAACAAACTAACCACAACTATTGTTAAATTTGAAGCTGTGTTTATCAAGTTTCTCCCTTTAAGATATCCTCACTGCTGTATCTTCTTTAAGAAATTTCAATACAAATGTGTCTTTTATATAGTAATAGATGTTGATAAATAAATAGGTAATAAAAAGTATAGGACAAAATTTCAAAGAAAAGATGTCTATCATCTCCCAAATTACTCTTAGTTGTTTTATAAAAATTATATGCAGATATATATATACCAGTATTCCTTCATCCTTCCCTCCTCCCAGTCCTTTCTCAGCCTCCACACCCTATCCCCTTATCCATTCCCCAAGGAGGGTAAGGAATCTCAAGGTGCGTCAGTTCAGTCAGGCATATCCAGTTGAGGTAGATCTGAGTCCCTCATTCCAGAAATAAGGCTGAATTAGGTGTTTCTCTGTAGGGAATAGGCTCGAAGATGTCAGTTCATTCCCCAGGAATATACTCAGATCCTACTGCAAGAGGCTTCACAAACTACTTACACCATTTGACAGTCCTCTACCTTTGGAGGGTTTAGTTCCATTCCATGAAGGTTTCCTCAACAATTATTTCAGAGTCACTGAGCTCCACAGATGCCATCTCTGTGCTTCTTTCTCATGATCCTGATCCCTTTGCTCATATACTATCTCTCTCCCTCCCTTCCTCCCTCTCTCCTTTCTGCCTCCCCCCCCCCACTCTCTCTCTTCTTCAGTTGGACTTAGAGGGAGCTCAACCTGGTGCTTAGCTTAGCTTAGATGGACCTCTGCTTCTACATCTATCCAACCATTGCTGGATAAATGTTCTATAATGACCATTGGGGTGATCATTCTTTTGATTATAGGGGGAGTGCTGTTGTTTAGGCACCCTCTCTACTATTGCTTGGAGTCCTATCCTGAGTCATCTTGTGGGTTCTTGGAGGTTTCCTTAACACCAGATTTCTTTCTATCCCCACATATCAAGATAGCCATTTCTTTATTCTCCCTCTCTGTTGTTCCTCTCACTCAGCTATCTCTATCTCTCATAATTTGCTCTCACATCCTTTTGCTCACTCCTCATTATAATATCAATTTACTCAGGCGATCTTCTCTATTTCCCCTTTCCATGGGATTTCTGCTTGTCTCTCTTAAGTTCCTCCTGTTTTCAAGCTATTGGGAGGTTGTGGTTTTCAGCCTGAATATTTTTTGCTTTATGTCTAAAATCTACTTATGAGTGAGTATATACCATGTCTATGTTTCTGGGTTTGTGTTACCTCACTCAGAATGATTCTCTCTAAATCCATCCATTTCCTGTAAATTTTAGGATGTCCTTTTTTTTAACTGCTAAGTAGTACTTCATTTTGTAAATTACAACATTATTTTTAATCCATTTTTAAGTTGAGAGGCTTCTAGGTTATTTACACGTCCTGGCTATTATAAATAATGCTGCTGTGAACATAGTTGAGCTAATGCCCAAGTGGTAAGAATATGGTCCATTGTGCCAATGCCTAGTTAGTGGTATAGCTGGATTATTAGGATATTGATTCTCAGTTTTCTGGGGAACTGACATACTGATTTCTAAAGTGTCTGTACAAGTTTGCATTGGAGAAGAGTTCTTTCTCCATATCCTCTCCAGCATAAGCTGTCATCTGTGTTTTCAACTTAGTCATTCTGACAGGTGTGAGATGGTACCTAACAATTTTGATTTGCATTTCTCTGATGGCTAAAGATGCTGACCAATTCTTTAACTGTCTTTTAGCCCTTTAAATTCATCAGTTGAGAATTCTATTTTTTAGCTCTGAACTCCATTTCTCAATTGGGTTATTTGAATTTTTGTCCTCTAGTTTCTTGAGTTCTCCCTATATATTTGAGATATCAGTCCTCTGTCAGATGTAGGGTTGTTTAAGATCTTTTCTCAATCTGTAGGTTGCCGTTTTGTCTTATTGATGATGTTCTTTGCCTTACAGAAGCTTCTCAGTTTCAGAAGGTCCCATTTATTAATTGCTGTTCTTAGTGTCTTGCTACTGGTGTTATCTTTAGGAAGTACTTACCTGTGCAAATGCATTCAGTGGTATTTACCTCTTTTCTACTAAGTTCAGTGTAACTGGTTTTATATTGAAGTCTTAGATCTACTTGTACTTGAGGTTTGTGCAAGATATGAATCTATTTGCATTTTTCTACATACTACTATTCAGTTATACCAGCACCATTTGTTGAAGATGCTAGCTTTTTTCCATTGTATATTTTTGGCCAATTTGTCAAAGATCAGTTATTCATATGTGTGTGAACTAAGGTCAAGGTTTTTGATTCAATTTCATTGGTCCACAACTCTGTTTTTATGCCAGTAACCTACTGTTTCTATTACTGTACATCTACAGTATAGTTTGAAGACAAGAATGATGAAGTCTCCTGAAGTTCTATTATTGAACAGGATTACTTTGGCAATCTTGGGTTTCTTGTTATTCCGTATGAAGTTGAATATTGTTCTTCAATGTCTGTAAAAAATGTGTTGGGATTTTAATGGGGATTGGATTAATTCTTTAGATCACTTTTGGTAAGATTGCATTTTTACTATGTTGATCCTACCTATCCAGGAGCATAGGAGATCATTTCATTTTTTCATACCTTCTGCAATATTTTTTTCAATGATTTAAAGTTCTTTTCATACAAGTCTATCACTTCCTTGGTTAGAGTTACCTCAAGATATTTTAATGCTTTTTGTAGATATTATAAATAGTGATGTTTCCCTGATTTCTTTTCAGCCTTTATATTATTTGTGTATAGAAGTACTATTGAGGGGTTTTTTTTAAGTTAATCTTGTAGCCTGCTACATTGCTAAAGATGTTTATCAGCTATTGGAGATTCCTGGTACAATTTGAAGGGTTTCTTGTGTGTATAATCATATCATCTACCAATAGAAATAGTTGGACTACTTACTTTCTAATTTGTATCCCCTTAATCTCCTTTTGTTTCTTTCTTACTGCTTTAACTAAAACTTCAATAATGATATTGAATAGATAAGGGGAGAAAGGACAATCTTGTTTTATTCATGACTTTAGTGGGATTGCTTTTAGTTTCCCTCCATTTAGTTTGATGATGGCTGTTGGTTTTCTGTATATTGCCTTTACTATGTTTAGGTACTTTCCCTGTATTCCTGAACTCTCCAAGACTTTTGTAATGAAGCAGTGTTGTATTGTGTCAAAGACTTTTTCAGCATCTAAGGATATGATTATGTATTTTTTCTTTCAGGTTGTTTATATGATGCATGACTGACAGTTTTTCTTATATTGGACCATTTCTGCATCTCTGTAATGAAGCCTACTTAATCATGGTGGATGATATTTGTTTTGATACATTGTTGAATTTTGTTTGCTACTATTTGGGAAGTTCTTTTACTCATTTAATTTGAGTAGTAATGGGGCCATTTTTGTATTTATTATATGACAGGGAATGACTTAAAACTTATACATATATCACACAAATTTTATGGCATTCTAAATAAGTGGGTTGGTTATAACCATTTGAATATAAAAAGTAAACTGATTGCTTAGTGTAATAACTCATAATGATGAAAATAACTAAAGTCAGAAGAGTGGGATGTGCTGACTTCCAGTCACAAAGTGGTAATAAAAATTATTTCTGAAATCCTTTCTTCCTGGAGTCAAACCTTTTGTGCTATGCTTTTGACTACTACATGCAGCATATGCTGAGGTCAGCATTCATGTATCTGTTTAAAGGCAAGAACTGATCTTGCTACACAACCAAGATGCAAATGTGAATTAAAAAATAATCGGCCTTCAAAATGTTTCATAACCTTCTAAACAGCAACATTAGATGGAAAGGAAATAATAATACATAAGGTTTTAAACCCTTACTACACTCCTGGTTCTCAAAGTCTTATGTCCATCAAATAACAGAAAATATATTTTATGACACTAAAAACCCTTCAGGTCATAACAGTTCCAACTTCTCAGAAGTCTAAAATTCAAAGTACTTTTTTTGTGAGTCAAAGCAATCTATAAACTATGAGCCCCCATAAAATAAAAAAAAAATCATACATTCATTTTGTGACTTCCAAAAGGAAGGATTTCCATTCCAGAGGAACCAGGAGGATGATAAGGAAGCCCTGCCTTATGCAGCTCACAGGACTTTTCTCTTGAAGTGACTCTACTTGTTGCCTGTAATGGTCTTGGCTAGAAGACCCATGTCCCTGGTATTTCTAACATCAAGGATTACATTTTGGAGGAAGGCCATAGCTGGTAGAAGTAAATTTCTAGAGGTAGACTTTTGAAAGTTACATGGGTTTCCTAACTCTGAGCCTGAGAGCTATAATTCTTGCCCTATGTCATTTGAGCAATCTCTGTTCCATGCTGCTATCTCTACACACAAACTGAAACATTCTCCCACATCTTCTATCTATGAATGATTGAAACTCTGAAACAATGAACCAAAATAATATGTGCCTCCTTAAGTTATTTATGTCATAAAGTTTGGTTACAGTGATACAAACACAACTAACACAGAGGCTTATTAAGAAAGCATTTCCCTTTTTTAGTTTCTTATTTAGAAAACATTATTCTTTAATGTGAGTTTAGTTTTAAATTATGTTCCAATTCCAATTAATTTTCTGTTTATAAGGTTTTTGTCTAGTAGCATTCCAGTGGTTTATTTGCATGCTGGTCACCAGAAAGCATAGGTTAGAAAGGAAAAAAAGGTAAATTCATAAATTAAAGAGATAGTGACTGGAATGGGTGGGAGGAGGAAGGGAGTTTAAACAAGGGGATACGTGGATAAAAAAATATGACTTTATTCATAATAAGCAAAAACAGTTAATCAAGGGGGCTGGCTGTGGAACATAGATACAACCAGATTATCAAAATTTGGAGAATTATTAACAATAAAAATTGGGTGCATTAAACAAAATATTTGTGACATTTAAGAATGAATAAAATTTAAAAAAAGGACAATAAAATGTTTTCTGATAAGTAGTTTGCAATTTCTAGAAAATAGAGTTCAATCCTATTGGGAACTCTCAAAGTAATTATAAAAATTGAAAGACTAGGTAAAATATAATGTATATACATCAAACCCAGACTCTCATTGATTGAGCTGTTCTCCAAGAGTTGTTAGAAACCCAGAATTTCTCAGCTAACATAGAAAATGTATGAGTAAATTTTCCCTATACCTCACAAAAGAAAAATGCTGATGAGCAAGTCTTTTTAATACCAACTAAAATACTAAAAAGTATCCATTTCACTGACAGGTCATATCTAGGCCAAATGAATATATGAATGCTATGGACCATTGTGTCCCCACAAATTAGCTATTATAGCTTCAGCTTCAATAAAACACTGTCACTGGAAAAGTCTTTTTTTCCACTGCTACATAATCTCATATACATACTGAGACTCAAATTGTAGATAATGCAACACAAATTCTCTTCATGGACCTTTGGGAAGGGTGGCAGAAGGGGTAATTCTCTTTCTAGATTATTGGGTTACAAGGTAAAATAAAATATAAGAAACCAAACCTAAATACTAGGCTTAACTTTACCATATTCTAACATTAAATAAATAACATAAAATCCTAGGATAAACTTCTTAAAATATTTCCTCATTGTGTCTCTAATGCAGTCTAGATTGAGCTGGGACACCAACTTCTTTAGTATCAGAGTAGATTTCATCAAAATATACCCACTATTCGTGTAGTACATCCTCAATTCAAAGATGATATGATTTGTGATCTTATGTTGGTAAACATGAATGTCTGTAAGTTCTTTACTGGAGAATACATTCCAATTCTTGGAAAATACAGGATGGGTGAAGAGACTGATATGCACAGGCTATTCTTAAATCTCTAAATATGAGTCATAGCATACACACTAATAATAATAGTAACATATGTCGATAAATATAACACTTAAAATGCTAGGCATATTGATGTATACTTTTAATCGGAACCGTGGACAACTGGAGTCCTGTGGGTCAATGACCAGCAATCTTAGTCTACTTTCCAAGAATCAAACAAATGTCATACCCTCTCTCATGTTTGTGATAGCTGAATGGTTTCTCAAGAAACACTCAATATTATTTTCCTCCTTCATACATATATGTGAACATATGTGTATATTCATGAACATGTACACACACATGCATTCCTAAAAGCATAGATAAAGGTGTGAACCAGTTAGTTCTTGTGGAAGTAATATATATGTTGTTTAGTGTTTATCTCTGCTATTTGAGACATCCAGTGGAGTCTATGGCCAGATCCAACAGAGTGAGGGTGGTTCTATATTGTTGAGATCACATACATCAAAATATTAGCTTGCACACATTGGAAGCGTCTTTGCAATCTGAATTCAATGGATTCTCTACTCTTTTTTAATTTGGTGGCTACTGATAGAAATAAGTCTTTATGAAGGTTTTATGTTTTCATCTGCATTGGTTTCCTTTGTGTTCATGATAATTTTCTGAATGTTTTACCAGAAACTTTAATTATTTGTGCAGGTGTCTTTATTGCATCTTCATCTGCAATCAAGTCTCTTTATGTTCATCTTCTAAAATATTGCTTTCAAACATCTAAAACTAGGAGGGGAGACTCTTTGTACCAAGAAAATCCCCCTTAGACTGCTATAGAGTCACCCTTGAACAGACTCTAAATAACACATATTCTAGGATAATATCAAGCTTCATATTATTCTAAATTTCCTAGTGCACATTGCTTCTTTTACATTTGAAATCTCAGTTAAACATTTAATAATTTGCATTATATATTTTACTTGTACTCATATTCTGGAATGCAGTCAAATGGCTTGTCTTACTCAAGTTTTAAGATGTGATTTTTGCCTTTACTCTGGTAGTTTCGCTGTCTCTCATCAGATTCATCATTTTTACCTCTATTCTGTTAGACTTCAAAGCTGTTATCAATTCTATTTTCACCCTGTGCACTTTTCCATTCTTAAGCTTTCAAATGCTATCAGAGTCAATCAGAGCAGAGCTATGAATTAAGGTAAAGAACACTCACTCCTTCAATATCATGATCTATTAATTCCTGTCCTCTCTAATCTCTCTACCTCATTTGGAGGATTACATTGAGTCAATTTAAGCATGACATTGCTTTTTAGTTATTAGATTGGAAATCAGGCCTCCATTAAGGAGATTTTTTTAACTTTCATTTATTGAAAGGTGAGAGCACAATTGATAATTCAAAAGCAAGTACCTCTGCATTATTGGAGAAGCATGTCAAGGGTTCATAGAAAAACTGAAGCAATATTTACTGGAATGTTTAGATAGATGTATGTCTGAGACAGCTAGAGGAATGGGGACAATGAGATAAGAAAAATCTAAATATAAATATACCAGAAAGGGAACAAACAGACGCAGAAGAAATGAATGTGAGAGAAAATGACAGAGAAGATTGTTGATTTGACACATATACTCAGAACTTTTTGTTCATGGTTTACATTTTATGAGTTCAAGAAGTATTAGAAAAATGTGCATAAGTACTGAAGATAGGCATATTCAGTTATTCTTATTCCCTAAACATTTGACACTACAAATAAGTGCACATCATTTCTATTACATTAGGTATTATAATTGTTAAAATAAGTTAAAGTGTTCATAGAATATTTTACATAAATAACAGGAGTGCGAAGACACTTATATATCTGTTAGGGTCCTAGAAGTCATCTTCCTTAGATGCCAAGGAATAACTGTAAACTCAAATATCTTTAATTTTCCAAGGTAGTAAATTAAAATTAGTATTTTATTAGTTTCTCTCTAATTATTTAAAATTTATCAATACACAATTTTATGCAATTTGTTATCTATAGCTTTACCCCATTAACTCGTGTGTTTTGTTATTTTGTTGTTTTTTGCTTTGTTTTATTGTTTTGCTCAGAAGGAGCCATAATTTTGGCTTAGCTTGTCTTACTTCCAGCAGACCTTTCTATGGTCCTCCTGGCTCAATGAGTTTTCTTTACAAAAATAATAGTAATAATTCTTCCAAGGTTGTCACTAAAAATAAGAACAATTTCAAACACAAATACATGTCCTAATGAAATGTATACTTTTTAATCATTAGAAAAAGAACATTGTATTTCATACTCCTCTCTCTCTCTCTCTCTCTCTCTCTCTCTCTTTCTCTCTCTCTCTCTTCATATGTATATACATTCCTGAGAAATTACTTAGTAAACCTTAAGCAATATGGGCAAGAGATACTATGTAAGAGATTGTAGAGCATAAGAATAGGGTCTGACTTTATATTAACTAATCTAAGAAATAAGATCAAAGTTAAAAAAACATAAGGTTGTTAAAAAAAATTAGGAATTGCCTGCAGAGTAGAGAGTAATAGAATGGGAGAGTTGAAGGAGGTGGTACAAAAACAAAGAAAAGGGAAGATACACAAGAAGTGAAAAGGATTGTTGCAACCTAGCAGACAGTAAGGCTATGTAATAGTCCCAGCCTGTGAAGTTACGGAGGATGGAGTTTTTACACAGCTATCTCTTCCTGACTCTCTTTCCTCTCAATATCCATTCTGAAGGCAGCTTACTGTAATAGTGAATATTGGGTACTGTCTCCTGCTGCTGTGCTCGGCAAGTGCATGATTTGTAGCTGAAGGCAAGTTATCAAATGAAGATCATTCCAGGGCTATTCTCAAGGCAGATATCAGAAATCTCAAAAGGACTGTCTCTGGGAATGCCTAAGCTTCTTTTTAGGGTAATAAGGCATTTGGTCTACAGTCATGACTCATGGCCCATTTGGGAGTCTCTGACTGCTTGGCCTCACAGGAGTAAGATTTTAAGAGAGTTTGATAGCTTGGAGGCTGAAGTCTTCATGACTAATGCATGCCATCTTGAACAAGCTGAAAGTAAATTTGCGAAGCCTAGGAAGCGGTCAGCATTTCAAATACGCAAACATCTATAACCAGTGCTGCTGCAGGGGAAGGAAAAATTTAACCTGTATGTCTGATACAAGGAGTCATGAATGTTGTAAAGAATTCTGAGCTGTAAAAATTAACATGCACTGAACTGAACTGAAGTAGCGGAGATAAATGCAGGGCTATGGTCATGTTTACAGAGTGCTAAACTTGCTGCTGTAAATTTGATGAAGCTATTTTCACCTTGCACTGAAGGGCACCAGCAGAACTAGAGAGTAAATTGTTAAGTAAGCTCAACAGAAAATTGGACTCTTCAGGGGTTTTTCTTCTCTTATAGAAATCAGCTTACTCATAGAATTGTTTCCTACATAGGATTATACCAACAGCATTTCAAACATCTCAATTTTTCTTACATACAGGATTATGAGTAAATGATAGTGAATATATTATAACCACCATTATATAACAGCTTTCCTCATTTTATTAACAGTTTTAGGTAAAGTCTTTATATGTGTCATGATGGTTACTTTTGATTGTCAGCTTGAGACAATCTAAAGCAATGGTTCTTAAGTTTCCTGATGCTGTGACCCTTTAATACAGTTTCTCATGTTGTGGTGACCTTCAACCATAGAATTAGTTTTTTCTGCTATTAAATAATTGTAATTGTGCTATTATTATTAGTTTGTAATATAAATATCTGATATACTGGATATCTGATATGCTGCACTGTAAAAGGGTTAAGAACAGCTGTGTAGACTGTCAATGAGGAAGTCTTTCAAAATATTTGCCAGTGAGCATGCGGGCAGGGAGTGTCTTGATTATATTAATTGATTTGGAATAACTCAAGCCATTGTGGGCACCATTAGTCCTAGACTATGTAATAATAGAGAAAGTGAACTGAGCTGTGGGCATACATGCTTTCATTTTTATGTGCTCCATTTGACTATGGATTCAATGTGACTGGCTACTTTGAAGCCTTGACTTCCCTTCTATGATGGACCATAACCTGGAATTATGAGATAAAATCAACTCTGTTGTTTTGTCAGGTCAATTTATTATAGCAACATAAGTAAACATAGAGCATATGACATTTAAAGACAAATATCACTATGGAAGAAAAGCTTGACTCATCAACCTCAGCCACTAGCTGACTATGGAGGTAATAATGAAGGTTCAGTCTAAGCATGGTCTTGAGAATTGCATTAGATGTTTTTGAAAAACATCCTGAAAACCCTACTTGCTTAAAATCTGCATCATTCTAGCCCTTGTCTTGCCTTTTTTGAAGAGTATAACTTTGTCCCATGGAAAATGAAGACACTGATAGTTGCCATTTTTCTTATAGAATGAAAAAATATAGGAAAGAATTGCCTGCACTCATTCATGATCATCTGAAGCATGAGCAGCTGTATCAAGACCTACTTAACATTTCCAGCAAGGCTATCCACTGGATCAGATGGCCTGATCTTTGAACCTACTTGGTTTCCACTGAGGAGAAGGAGGAAGAGGAGGAGAAGGAAGGAGAGGAGGAAGGAGAAAAAGAAGAAGCAGGAGGAGGAAGAGGAGAAGAAATCTCTGAGTTTTTATATACCCAGCACTTTATACCTATCAATGTGCATCTATTTTGTAGAACTGCAGGTTCTGCTCTTAGGAGTATTAGGGATAAAGAGTATTTTCATTTTACTTAATTCTTAATGATCTGGGAGGATTTCCAGATAATAAGTACACAGAGCAACAGAAAACAACTATGGCTGTATTTTCACTGTCATGACTTCAGTCATGGAAGCAGCACAGTCCAATGAATGATTATGATCTAAGTGTGGATCCCAGTTTAGTGGCTCATTTTTGTTATTTGGTGGAAATTATTTTATCATAAAGCATAAATTTACTAACTTGTAAAGAATGGAATTATTCATATAATTATTAATATTGTTAAAATTTTAAAAATAGAAGTAAACCATCAACTGAATGGTTTTTCTCATTAGACAGTAATAACTCTATCCTTTGCCATGTCATATTTTCCCTTGCCATATTTTTTAACTTCTCTCATATCCCTTCCATCTTCACTACAACAAATAGATTGGACACAAACAGAAAAACTCTCCAAAATGAGAAATACACAGTTAGAGTGCTATTTTTCAAGTTCCCAGATACAAAATACATAGTGTGGTGATTTAGTAGCTGAGAATTCTCAACTCCATTCTTGAAGCTGCTGTGTGCTTGGTCTTACTACATTCAGCCCTTGTTGTAATATAGCCTCAACTAATATCTTACTGAATTTTTCTGATTTAAGGATATATATATATATATGAATTCATTTATATTTACTTCACACAGCATTCAATAATATGAAGAACTTTCTCTAGTTCTATTTTTCAACATTTTTTATTTATACATAGTATCTCATAGTTTCAGTTGTGTGATATTTATATCAAAGAAATTCTAGATGTTTAATATTAAGGAATTATAGAAATGATTCAGAGTATACACTGAGAAGACCTCATACCAGTTGTCTGAACCTGTGACAATATAAGTAAAGTAAAAAATAGAATTAAGATTTTTAATCAGTTGATTTTAAAGTATATTCTTTAAATATTCTTCCTTATCAAAATGAATCTAATATACCAGCAGATGGTCTTGAAGATGAAAGAATGGGTACAAATTATAGAAAAGATGAGATTTTATGGACTCTAAGACTCAGAGGGCTTAAATCAACTGTAACAAGTTGCAGTTCTCTGCTAGCTCTGAACTTCATCATTGGCATCAGTATTCAATTTCTGCTTTATAGAACTGTAAGAAAATAGTCTAGTATGGTTTGAAGCCACTAAATTTGAAGTAATTGGAGAAGAAAACCAATTCAGAATGCAATGCTTTATCAGGAAGCAAAGAAAACATAGACTTATTTTGATCACATTGGAATAACTGACTGAGAAGACCTGGTACTTATGAGAATTATTGATTTTATGCAGCAATGCCAGTCAAGAATGTGACCTGTGGTTCACCAACAGATCTCTATGGATCTCCTATCTACTTACCTTGTCAGTAAATAATTTATGCTTTTCTCTTATGCCACAGTTCCAAAATAAAAAGGTTTCCAAAAAATTTTGACTAAAGTGTATGTGTATACTGATTGAGAAGTCATAGAGAAAATTATACAATAAAACATAATCATGTGTTTAAGCATAAATAATTTACATTATGCTACAAATTAGAATATAAAAATTACATGCAATAAAATATGTAAATGACTATATAAAAATTCATGTATTTATAAATAAGTAATCATTATTATTATATACAATATTTAACATAATTTGTAGACTCTGTGTCAAAAGAAAATGAGATCCATTACAAGGAAGAAAATATACCATTACCAGATAAATAGCAAGCCTACATAACAATAATATTTTTCTGCAGAATATATTTGTAGCATACTTTTCTCTAAAATTAATGCTTGTACACTTGTAAATATCTTTAGAGAGAACAATTAAAGCTGTAGTTTTTATGATACCCAAGAAAACACCCTGTGATGTAAGACCAGTAAGTCAGCTGTTCTATATATTTAATTTATAAAATATTTCAACTTTTTATACACTTTAATTTTAGATATGACAGTTTAACTTAAGTATATAAACTTATGAGAACCTACTAAGAAAGAATTTTCTATTTCATTGTGTGATTCTGAGATAATAAACAGTCCTGTTTCTAAGTATTTTGTAACAAAGTGAAGACTATTTCAAAACATCATTATAATAAGAGTAAATATAGAAAAACGACAGTCTACAGAATCGGAAAAGATTTTCACTAACCTAACAAGTGATAGAGGACTGATCTCTAAGATATATAAAGAACTCAAGAATCTAGAGTCCAAAACCTTGAATAACCCAACCAAAAAATGGGGTTCAGATCTAAAAAGGGAACTCTCATCAGGAGAATTACAGATGGCTGAAAGGCACCTGAAAAAGTGCTCATCATCTTTAGCCATCAGAGAAATGCAAATCAAAACAACTTTGAGATACTACCTGACACCTGTTAGATTGGCTAAGATAAAAGACACAGAAGACAGCCTATGCTGGAGAGGATGCCGAGCAAGGGGAGCACTCCTCCATTGTTGGTGGGAGTCTAAGCTTGTACAGACATTTTGGAATGCAGTATGGCGTTTTCTTGGAAAACTGAGAATCAATCTTCCCAAGGACCCAGCAATACCACTTCTGGGTGTATACCCTAAAGGTGCACAGTCACACTCCAAAGGCATTAGCTCAACTATGTTCATAGCAGCATTATTTGTAATAGCAAGGACCTGGAAACAACGTAGATGTCCCTCAACTGAAGAATGGATTAACAAACTGTGGTACATCTACACAAAGGAGTACTAATCAGCAGTAAGAAAAAATGATATCCTAAAATTTGCAGGAAATTGGATGGATTTGGAGAATATCCTCCTGAGCGAGGTATCACAAACTCAGAAAGATAAGCAGGGGATGTACTCACTCATTAGTGGACTCTAAACAAACAAACAAACAAGAAAAAAGCAAAGCATGTCCAAGCTGCAAGCCACAACCACTGAACAGCTTGTGATCAGAAACACCTTGGACTGACTCCTTGGATTTCACTGCCCCTAGAGGAACACCTGACTCAGTCTTGAAGTTGTGGGGAGAAAACTGGATCTTCTAGGAGTGGAAAATGAACTAAGCAATAGTGGGACAGTAGGAACATGGGACTGCCTGCTGCCTGCCCAGGGAGGGGATAGGGAGTTCTGGAGAAGAAAGAACGACCTGATGTGGGGGAGGGGGAAGGGACCTTGAATAAGGATATACAAGGATAGAAAATGTGACTTCTTTGTTAATAATAATAATGATAATAATAATAATAATAATAATAGTAAAAGGAAAGACTAAAAAAGAAAGAAAGAAAATTCTAAAACAGTAAATTTGCCTGTCGAGTGTGTCACATGAAGAGAAGTATGTACATGTTTATGACAGTAATGTAGATATTACTTGGTGAAGTCTTTTATGAATATTACTCAATTTTCTATTTGACAATATGAGTTAAAGGACAAGAGAGAAGATGCAAGTATCCATAATTTCCTCCTAAAAGGTAATTACAGTCTGTACTTTGCCATATATATATTACATTTTTAGAGTTATATTGGTATTATCATAATATCATAACTTCTTTAATTAACTTAAGGTTTTGTAAGACATTTGAATTATTTTTTAAAAAAGAGAATAGCTAATATAGACAACACTGTATAAAGTCTGGCAGATAAGACTTCATACTTATCAAGAGACTTGTAATGACTAAATTGGAAAGGTGCAACTGTTAAGATGAGGAAAATATGCAATTTACAAATTTTAATGTTAACTTCGAACTAACACCTCTAGAAACATTTACGCATATTCATATGAATATAAATCCAAGAACATTGACATATTAATGCATTAATTTGTCTTCTGTTTTATTTTACAAGTTGTATGAAAAAAATCTTCGTCTATATTTGTATTGAGATTTTTCTTGCTCCTTGTTTGGAATTGTAATATTTATGGATACTGCAAATGTTTTCTAAAGTATCAAAAATTAAATGATTGCTAACATTCAAACCCTGACTACTAAAATTTTGGGGTAAGAAAGTAGGCACTACTGGAGAACAAACAACCGACAAGGTCAAAAATCATTAGTTTCAGTAGCATAGAAAAAAGCATGTGAGAACTCTAGAGTGCATTCCGATTATGGAATGCTTTTCTACCAGAGAAAGTGCATGTGGCAGCATTATTACAGGGCAATAGGACCATAGCTTCAGACAGGCGAAGAAGAAAGAGGGAGAAAGACAAAGAGACAGATACAAAGGCAGGGAGTAAAGGAAGGGGAAAACTCAACAAATGTGCTCCTCCTATCACTAGACTATCAGTGACTCTAGAGGCAAAGGTTCCTCCTGCGTGACTCAAACTGAAGAAACAGAGTAGGAACACAGAAGGATATTCCCTTATGTGGCCACCATAATTTTACTTGATAGAAAAAAAAAAACTTGAAAAACACACAGAGAGACAGGCTACAGTGAACCACATGCAGATATAATCATCTACAAGAGGCCCTGCACAAAGGTGTCTTGGCACTTGTAACCCACTAAAAGAAAATTGAATAATTTATTGTATCTTATTTGATCACAGTGAAGCAGTAGCAGAAGGAAACTAGAGATTATAATAGAGTTGTGGAGTTTGAATAATAGAAATATTGAATAATAAATGATTCTCCAAAGAAATCAAGTAGGAAGTTTTAATAATTCCTGTGATCAAATGAAGAAATAGCATGAAATTATGGTACACAATTAATGTGAGAAATTCAAAGGTTACTGAGAAAAAGAATATTTTATTAAGAGATTCTATAGAGAAAATAACTCACTTATATAGGATATTGCAATTTCAGTCACAAAGTCCCTGGGAGTCTGTGGATCAATCAACTCTGCTCCATGCCACCTGACTAGGTTTTCACCATTTCTGAGTCCAAGAGAGGAGGATCCTACACTGAGTGTTTTCCAGGTCTTAAACTAGCCAAAAGGCCATACCCTAGCGATTGGTATCCCAAGGCAATAGGTGAAATAAATACCCACTACACACAATTAAAAGAGTTCTAAGATGAAAATTAAAAAACCCAGTTTAAATGGAGTCACTGCTGAATTCTATCAAATACTTAAAGAATTTAGCACCAGTGCTTTTAAAACTTTTACATTGAGTAGAAAGGGAAGAGATGCCACTAACATGACTCTATGAAGCCATTATTCTTCTTAATGCAAAATTTCAAATGGACACACAAAGTGAATATTGTACATCAATGCCCTTTACAAGCATGAGTTGTCAATAAAATTCTTATAAACCCAATTCAACAACACATCAAAAAATCATTCACTATGATCATACTGGCTTCATTTCATAGACGCCAGGACAGTTCAATAAATGTTTGTCAATAGATGCAATCCATCTCATGAGTAGAGTCGAAGACAAAAATCACAAGATCAGCTCTACAGAAACAGAAAAGAACCCTTTACAAAATTCTATCACTATTTAATATTAACATTTCCAAAGATATAAAAATAAAATAATAAATTTACATGATGAATTTAGGGCAAAAATTTAATAAATGAAAAACTGAAACTGCTTCCACTAAAATCAGGAAAGACACTGTTTTCCAGTTCCTCATAAAGATACAAATAAGGTTTCATAAAATTAAAAAAGCTTTTGCTCAGCAATGGGAAAATAATTCATAGTCTTTAAAGTTTTAGAAATAACAATAAGAAATGGAAAAAATGAATACACATAAGAAAATAAGAAGGTATTTTATCACTTTTTAGATATGATTATAAAATACCATAGAGATTCCATCAAAATTTTTAAGCTAATATATACTTTTAGCAAAGAAGCAGGATAGAATATCAACATAATAGGACAAAATGACAGCCTACAGAAAGGGAAAAAGATTTTCACCAGTCCTACAAGTGATAGAGGACTGATCTCTAAGATATATAAAGAGCTCAAGAATCTAGAGCCCAAAACCTTGAATAACTCAATCAAAAAATGGGGTACAGATCTAAAAAGGGAATTCTCAGCAGAGGAACTACGAATGGCTGACAGGCACCTGAAAAAGTGCTCATCATCTTTAACCATCAGAGAAATGCAAATCAAAACAACTTTGAGATACCACCTAACACATGTTAGATTGACTAAGATAAAAGGCACAGATGACAGCCTATGTTGGAGAGGATGCGGAGCAAGGGGAACACTCCTCCATTGTTGGTGGGAGTGTAAGCTTGTTCAGACATTTGGAATGCAATATGGCGGTTTCTCAGAAAACTGAGAATCAATCTCCCCAAGGACCCAGCAATATCACTTCTGGGTGTATATCCTAAAGAGGCACATTCACACTCCAAAGGTATTAGCTCAACTATGTTCATAGCAGCATTATTTGTAATAGCAAGAACCTGGAAACAACCTAGATGCCCCTCATCTGAAGAATGGATTAACAAACTGTGGTACATCTACACAATGGAATACTACTCAGCAGTAAGAAGAAATGATATCCTAAAATTCGCAGGCAAATGAATGGATTTGGAGAATATCCTCCTGAGCGAGGTACCACAAACTCAGAAAGATAAGCAGGGGATGTACTCACTCATTAGTTGTCTCTAAACAAACAAACAAACAAGAAAAAAAGCCAAGCATGCCCAAGGTGCATACCACAACCACTGAAAAGCTTGGGATCAGAAGCACCCTGGACTGACCCTTCGGATCCCACTTCAACTATAGGAACATCTGACTCACTTTTGAAGGAGGGACAGAATTGGATTTGCCAGGAGTGGAGACTGAACTAAGCATTATTGGGTCAGTGAGACCATAGGACTGTCTGCTGCCTGCCCAGGGAGGGGATGGGGAGTTGTGGAGAAAAAAAAAATGATCTGATGTGGCGGGAGGGGGAAGGGACCTTGAAAAAGGATATACAGGGATGGAAAAAAATTCAGAGGGAAAGCTGAACACAAAGTAAATATATGTGTAGCAATCTTATTTGCATTATCACCCTTGATAAGTCAAAAAAAAAGAATTAATGCAATTATCAAGTACTTATCTCAGCATACTGTTATATGACAACTATTATTTTGGAATATTTCAAATTCAAGATTATTTTAATAACGAAAATGTTAGGATTAAATTCCTGCACTAAAGACCTCATAGGTGGAATGGTGCAAATGGAATTCAAGAGGATCTGATTAAACACAGACCATACATTCATACCTCTACACTGTAGTATATCTTCATTTACAGAATGATTATGACACCCAGCTGACCTTTATATATGTCCCTTCTAATTTATATATACCCTTAAATATGTAACATTATCTGTTTGTTTTATGAAATCACTAAGACTTCATAAGACACATCAGTAAGAAATGTTCCTTTTGGGTACAGTGTAGTATATTAAATTAAAAACTTAAAAAAAAAGAAAATCAACATGCTAAACCAGTTTCTATTAGTCAGTAATTAAAATTTTTTAAATATGAATTCCTGAAAGCAATCTGAACTCACAATAGCTTCAAAAATAAAATGCCTAGAATGAAACTTAGCCAAAACTAAAAGACTTCTACAATGAAAATTTTCAAACACTGAGAAAAGTAAATGGAGAAGATACAAGAAGACAGATTTTCTATGCATGTTAGTCTTCAAAATTAATACTGTGAAAATGAATGTATTACTAAAAGTGATACACAGATTCTATGTAATTTATTCAAATTTACAATGAAATGCAAAAGTAGAAAATCATTCTTAAAATTTATCTGGAATGATAAAAGAATCTAAATTTTCATAGCAATCCTGATGGAAAATATGATAATAGAATCATCATACCATTCTACTGCTCTATGCTATATTAATATGCTATGTTAATACAATATTATACTATATTAATAATTTTAAATTATACTACAGAGCCAAAGTAAGATTCTCACACAAAAGCAGTCACATATATCAGTTGATAGTATACAAGTCTTGGTATTTAAATCACTCAACCTCAGCTGTTTGAGTTTTGACAGAGATCCCACAACTGTGCTTTGGAGAAAAAATATTAATATCACAAAGGAATAATAATACCCACATGTGAATGCAGATCCTTATTTTTCTCCCTATATAAAAGTGAACTCAAAATGCATCACAGACCTTGATGTAATAACTGAATATCTAAAATAGTTATGGGACAAATTGGAGCTAATACTTTAAGGTGTAACATAGGGAAGGATGCTCTGTAAATAATTCCAGTAGATCAGAAATATAAAACTAAAAAAATCATTCTGCACAGGAAGTGAAACTATAACTAATTTGACCATAGAGACATATTCTAGAATAGCTGAAATTTTGAGTAGTTGTACTCCAAACAGGGAAATAATAATCATAATATATAAAGAGCTTCATAAAAGTAAACACTCTCCAAGAAACAACCCAATCATTAAATTCCTCTTTTACTAACCCCCTTCCTTCGTAAATGAGAAAATAAAGTGCACTGACATTTCTCTGAAGATAAAGTGCACAAGATCAGGAAACATCTGAGAAAATATTCAAAACCTCTGGTCATAGACAAAATGCAAACTAAAACTAAAATGCTACAAAGAAATTGTATGTCATTCAGTTAGTTAGCATAGCTACCTTAAGGAAAATAGGTAACTACAAATGTGTGGGCATTCAGGACATTTATAAACTATGGAATGAAGTATATCTTAGTCTGGCTACTGTGGAAATCAATGTGGACATTTTCACAATCTAAAAACACAGCAACCATATTATGGAGCTGCATCAAATCTGGATACAGACACAAAAGAATACATCATGCCACACAAAATATTTTCTTTGTTCTGTGTGAAATGAATGCCAAGTCTCTCTCTCTCTCTCTCTCTCTCTCTATATATATATATATATATATATATACACATATATATATGTATATATATATACATATATATGTGTGTGTGTGTGTATACACCCTAACAAGTGAAGCAATGAATATGAATAGCAATAAATATATATCATTCTTTTAACAACTCCATATGTTAGCTTATATGCTTTTTAAAACATCAAAACACTTATAAACATATATATGTTATGCCCCAAGCTTCAACCCAGAGAAAGGGATGTCCAGAATGCAACAGCAAGGCTTATTGGCAGGGCAATACAAGCCAGGCAGGGAGCTTATTCCAAGCTTCTATGGTAACAGAGCAGAGCAGGGAGAAGTAGCTGTCCTTGGTTACCAGGGTTTTTTGTTGTTGTTTTTTTTTATGTATATATAGCCAAAAATTACAAAAAATTCGGTTGCTTGGAGGCATGGTGCTGGCATGCTACTGAGTGGCCATGCTCAGGGACTTTCTGCCCCAGGGCATCTCTGGACCCCACCTGGGTAGACCCCACCTGGACACTACCAGGAGTGGCTGGTTTTTTCCCAGAATGGGGCAAGTAAGAATCTATTCTTCACCCAAGACTAGGCGGATTCTCTTTTGGCTAATTCTTGGCTTATTCTTATCCCAGAACTGGGCAGGTTCCCTGCTAAGTCTATTCTTTTCTCAGAACTGGTCAGGCATAGAACATGTTCTTTTCCCAGGACAGGTCAGGCATGACTATTTTTCTCTCAGAACTAGGTCCTGGGAAAAGGTAAAATAATGCTTAGTTTCACATTCGTGGGAGAAACTTTATTTTACATTTTTATAAAATTGCTTCTACTGGGAAGCTTCTGCAAAGCCAAGGACACTGTCAATAGGACAAAACGCCAGCCTACAGAATGGGAAAAGATTTTCACCAACCCTACAAGTGACAGAGGACTGATCTCTAAGGTATATAAAGAGCTCAAGAATTTAGATCCCAAAACCTTGAAAAACCCTATCAAAAAATGGGGTTCAGATCTAAAAAGGGAATTCTCAGCAGAGGAACTACGAATGGCTGAAAGGCACCTGAAAAAGTGCTCTTCATCTTTAGCCATCAGAGAAATGCAAATCAAAATAACTTTGAGATACCACCTAACACCTGTTAGATTGGCTAAGATAAAAGGTACAGATGACAGCTTATACTGGAGAGGATGCGGAGCAAGGGGAACACTCCTCCATTGTTGGTGGGATTGTAAGCTTGTTCAGCCACTTTGGAATACAATATGGAGGTTTCTCAGAAAATTGAGAATCAATCTCCCCAAGGACCCAGCAATACCACTTCTGGGTGTATACCCCAAAGAGGCACATTCACACTCCAAAGGTATTAGCTCAACTATGTTCATAGCAGCATTATTTGTAATAGCTAGAACCTGGAAACAGACTATATGTCCCTCAACTGAAGAATGGATTAGCAAACTGTGGTACATCTACACAATGGAATACTACTCAGCAGTAAGAAGAAATGATATCCTAAAATTCACAGGCAAATGGATGGATTTGGAGAATATCCTCCTGAGCGGAGTATCACAAACTCAGAGAGATAAGCAGGGGATGTACTCACTCACTAGTGGTCTCTAAACAAACAAACAGGAAATATAGCCAAACATGCCCAAGCAGCAAACCACAACCACTGAACAGCTTAGGATCATAAACACCCTGGACTGACCCTTCAAACCCCAGTCCATCTATAGGAACACCTGACTCACTCTTGAGGGAGGGGGGACAAAACTGGATTTGGCCGGGAGTGAAGACTGATCCAAGCATTATTGGGCCAGTGTGACCATAGGACTGTCTGTTCCCTGCCCAGGGAGGGGATGGGGAGCTGCAGAGAAGAAAAATGATCAGATGTGGTGGGAGGGGGAAGAGACTTTCAATAAGGATGTTCAGGGATGGAAAAAAAATTCAGAGGGAAAGCTGAACACAAAGAAAATATATGTGTAGTAATCTTATTTGCATTTCCACCCTTGATAAGTCATGCTTATGATTATTATCCTCTGTATAGTTATTGTTAACTCTTCTGCATTTTTAAATTCTTTTTACTGTTTTTTTGATAAATACAAAATAAAGAAGGAAAAAAATTGCTTCTAAAATAAAAAATGGGGTTTCTTTTATATTCTTTTAATTATTTCTTTCTTATTATGGATAAAGTCATATTTTTATTCATGTATCACCTTGTTCACACTCCCTTCCCTCTCCTGCCCCTCCCAGTCACTTACTCTTGTCCACATAATTTTGTCTCCTCTCCAGCAAGGGCAGGAGGTCTCAAGGTCCCAGCGTGGTTTAGTTTAGCATCCAATCCAGGCAGATTCACTTTCCACATTACAACATCAAGACTGGGTCAGGTGTTCCTCTGGAGGGAATGGGCTCCAAGGAACCAGTCCAAGATGTTTCAGATCCCAAGGTCTTCATTAGTTATGGATTGTAGCTTGGACATGCTTAGTTTTTCTTTTTTTTAAGTCCACTAAACAGTGAGTACATCCCCTGCTTCTCTTTATGGGTTTGTGGATATTCTCCAAATCCATCTATTTGCATACAAACTTTAGAATATCATTTTTCTTACTGCTGTGTAGTACTCCATTATGTAGATGTACCACAGTTTGTTAATCCATTCTTCAGTTGAGGGACATCTAGATTGTTTCCAGGTTCTTGCTATTATGAACAAAGTTGAGCTAATGCTCTTGGGGTGTGAATGTGCCTCTTTAGGCTATATGCCCAGTAGTGGAATTGCTGGGTCTTTGGGAACTTCTGAGAAACTGCCACACTGCATTCCAGAGGAGCTGAACAAGCTTACATTCTCACCAACAATGGAGCAGTATTCCCATTGCTCTGCAACCTCTCCAGCATAGGCTGTCATCTGTGTCTTTTATCTTAGCCAATTTGACAGTTGTAAGGTGGTATCTCAACATTGTTTTGATTTCCATTTCTCTGATGGCTAAAGATGTTGAGCGAACACTTTTTCAATTGCCTTTCAATGATTTGTAATTCTGCTGAGAATACCCTTTTTTAGTTCTGAACCTCATTTTTTGATTGGGTTATTCAAGGATTTGGACTCTAGTTTCTTGAGTTCTCTATATATTTTAGTGATCAATCCTGTATCACTTGTAGGGTTGGTGAAAATCTTTTCCCATTCTGTAGGCTGTGGTTTTGTCTGATGGGCTGTATCTTTGGCTTTACAGAAGCTTCTCAGTTTCACAGAGTCCCACTTATTGGTTGTTGTTCTTAGTATCTGTGATACTGGTGTTATATTTAGGAAATGGTAACCTGTGCCAATTCGTTGAAGGGTGTTTCCCACTTTCTTTTCTATCAAGTTTAAATGGCTGGGTTAATTTTGAGGTCTTTGATCCACTTGGATTTGAGTTTTGTGCAGGGTAACAGGCTTGGATCTATTTGCGGTTTTCTACACACTACCATCCAGCTATGCCAACACCATTTGTTAAAGATACTATCTTTTTTCCTTTGAATATTTTGGGCTTCATTGTCAAAGATCAGGTGTTCATAGGTTTTTGGGTTAATATTGAGATCTTCATTTTGATTCCATTGATCCACAAGTCTGTTTTTATGCCAGTACCAGGCTGTTTTAGTTACTGTAGCTCTATAGTATAACTTTAAGTGACAGATAGTGATGTCTCCTGAAGTTCTTTGTTGAGCAAAACTGTTTTAGCAATCCTGTTATTTAGCTTTCCTGTTATTCCAAATAAAATTGAGTATTGTTCTTTTAATATCTGTAAAAAAAAATTATGTTGGGATTTTGATGGGAAGTGGATTGAATCTCTAGATTGCTTTTGGTAGAATTGCCAAAATGTAGTCTCTTGAGCTAAATTTTCTCTCTTTGGTGTATATTTAATCCCTTTTTTTATCATTGTGTTTCCATCCTTTATGGCACTAAGATTTATTAAAACATCTTGCTTAACTTATGTCATGTTTTATTTATAATGTCCAGTGCACTACTCTCCCCCTTCATCTGTGCCCCTCCCTTTTTTCTACCCTCTTCATTCTTCCAATCTTCCTTTCACTTTTGAGTCAATTATTTAAATTCTACTGCCACATATGTTTATTTCTGGATTATTTAATCTACTTTATAATTTTTAGGCTTTTATTTTTATGGGTGGTGGTGGTGGTGGTGGTGTGTGTGTGTGTGTGTGTGTGTATACAGGGAATATGTGCATGTAAAGGTTTCAGTTCCTGCTGCAGCTAGAGTTATTGGTGGTTGTGAGTGTTAGAAACTGAACTCAGGGCTTCTGTCAGTACAATAAATGCTCTTACCTGCCAGACCATCTCTCTAGCCCAAATCTCCTTTATTTCTGAAAGTTAATAAGCTATTGGATTTATATTATTTTATTGCTTGAATTCTGCATTATTCTCCCTTGCCATCATTTCATGACTACTCAAATATTATTGTTCACATGCTTGTTTTTTTCCAGGCTAAGAAAATCCCTGCTACTGAAAGTTGGTTGAAAAATTTACATAAAATGTGTATTTCAATTTTACTGGCCTGTTTGAAATAGTGACACTTCCATTAATTCAATATTTTTGGTCTTTCTAATCTTCCATAATTTTTTGCAGGATTCTTTTTTTCTTATAGCAATTCTTCTCTGAATACAGTACAGCAAAACCACTTAGCAAGAGAAAATCCTAAAGCTCTCAGTATACACACCCACTTATTTTAATCTCTATCCACAACAGATGCTCCTGCCAAGAATCTGTGCCCCCACACTTCATGGACAGAGCCTGCTAACCTTGCATCCAAGGTTCTGATGATTGCTTTCCCTTTTCTGCAAGTAGACTGCAATATTCTCAGTTGCTCATTTGGCTGCTACTCACCTCCAGACCCACAGACTAACTTAGTGATATCCCAAGACAGACAGCCACATTGTCAGCCTCCTCTAGATGCTGAGCCTTCCATGTGCTCACAGAAAAAGTCTTTCTTAGCATCTTGAGGGAGGTGATGTGGGAATAAATCCACTTATAAAACCAAAAAGACAGAGCAGTCACATTATAAATTCTTTTGACTTTTTATATTTATATAAGGTCTTGAGCTCTGGTCTGTCACAAAAAGAAAGATAAGGGACTTCTTGCCTCTTCTTTGCTTGTATTAGACCTCCCCAGTCTAATTCTAGCTTATGGAGAATTGTACCCCATCGCAGCAGCTCAGAGTTTAAATTCAACTTTGGTCATAGGAAAAAGCCACTGGTTCCTTGACCAGGACCAACCACTCATAGTTTAGACCTGCCCGTGATAATTTCCTGTCCACCCATTGTCCACTGTAGATAAACATTCATTTATAAAAGCTAGAAAGTCATATTTTAATGTAAATGATCTGCACTACTTCTTATATTTTGCTAGTTCATGAAAATAAAAAGGTCTCAATGATAGCTGAATATTATCTTACAAGATACAATAGTACATTCTTATATTTCCTCTTAAGAAAAAGGAATTGGGAGGAGGAAAGGGACAGAGAGCAAGGTGATACATGGATAAAAACAACTGTATTTTATAAATAAAAAAGAATTAACTCAATTGTTAAATGTTCACATTTGGTAAGTTAATACTGATAAACTTAATGTTTCTTTGTTCTTTATGTTACAAAATCAGTACTTTAGAAATATGAGTTTTACAATTTTAAACCCCTGTTGATAGAGTACATATTAGTTTTAAAATAATTAGGTTTTTTATGTCATTTTTTTATCTTAAAATTTTTCTCCATACCTCCCACTGCTCTCCCCCCTTCCCTCCTCCCCATCCTTCTCTGTCCTCCTCAGCCTCCCCTCACCCTATTACCCCATCCGTTCCCCAAGGAAGGCAAAGAGTCCCAAGGTGGGTCAGTTTAGTCTGGCATATCCAGTTGAGATAGGTCCATCCCAGTACTAAGGCTGGGTTAGGTGTTCCTCTGTAGGAAATGAGCTTCAAGGTTTTGAATTTTATAAAAGTGTGAAACTACCCTCACCCAAGACACTTCTGCCTACCTTCTGATTAACATGCAGTTATTTGCCCAACAGACAATTGAAAATTAGTATCTCATTAAAGCTATAATTTTAATTTCTCTTGTTATAAATGTTATAGCTTCTGTTTTCATAGCTAATAGGTGATTTATAAATTCTTGCAAGCTATTATTTGTGCTTCTAGTCGATTGTGCTGACTGAACTCTTGCTTCTTATTGTCTAAAACCTCATTAATTAGAAAACTTATGAATTTAGCTCCAATTAAATATTCAAAAGCTTTATAGTTCATTATTTAAAGTTTTAAGGGCCAACTGACCAATTATTTGCATCAATTACTTCATATTTTTGACATGATAAATTTATTGATATTGGAATGCTTTTGACATTTATATCATGAGAAATATCACATTGTCCCATTTGGATATTTTAATCAATTTCATACTTACAGTGTAAGGATTTTTTTTCTTATATAATGTAGCTTCTAATTAACATTCCTGACAAGGGCCAAAGTCTATAAATCTCCCCCACTTTTAACCTTTAACTTCCCTGACTGTAAACTTTTAATTAACTTCTTTTATCTCCTTCACCTGCTAAAATTTTTCACACAAAGGCCCCTCTGCATTTGCTGGATTTCTTGGCCTAGGACAGTTAAATACATTCCCCTTTCTTTTCCTTTTTTTAAAAAATCTATTATTTTATTAATAACAAATCATAAAAGATTGTAAGGTTGGGTCACAACAATGAAGAAAAAGCAGTCCTCACCTGCATTAGAATAAAAGTCAAGTGAGCTTCCTCCCAGCTGTGTTTGCTAGTCTAGCTTGACTCACGGCACACACTGTTTATTCTTAAAGAAATTGCCTTGTCAACCTGCTTTGTTTTGTTCCCATGGTCCTTTGTGAAAAACTGAGAATGTTCTTTGCTTTTTTTCTAACACTAGCAATAATGTTCTCATACCATTTTCTTAAAAAATATGTATATAATCTACATGCCTTATATGGACATTTGGGTAGTCAAGGGTCACATGGAACACTGAAAGGTTAACCAGAATGTATTCCAAATTAACATAGTAAGTAGACAGTAATGAGACTCTAAGCATAGACGTATGCTAATTGAGACATGGAATTTAGATGTGTATGTGTCTATGATTTTACTTTTTTTATTAGTGATTTTTAAAAGTGTACACATTAATTTTCTTCAGGAACCCACTCAACATTAAGGATAATTATTTTCATCTCTTTTTTAGAGTACTGTTTGTTTCCTGGCTATTACATCTATGAGTGTGTGGAGGACTTTGTGCTGGTAGTTTATATCTAATAATATAATATTTAAAAATATTTTCTAAATTAAATTTAATGTTTGGCTATAATACTAACAGACACAATATAATTTGGTACACACATAAAAAGTTGGTACATGACAGGGAACTCGATAATTGTTTATTTCTTCCCTTCTGCCTACCAAAAGAATTTGGAAAACACAGAAAGCAAAGGAGAGAAAACATCAGCTTTTTTTCTTTTTTTTTTATAGAAAACTTCTCTATTGTTATCCATGTATCCCCTTGTTCCAACTTCCTTCCCCCTCCCCACTCCTCCCAGTCAGTCTTCAGCCTTCCTCCTCCTCATCCCATATTCCCCTCTCCAGAAAGGACAAGCAGTCCCCAGGTAGATTAGCTCAGCATCCACTCTAGGCAAGTCTGATTTCCTCATCCTAATATCAAGATGGGGTTAGATGTTCCTCTGGAGGGAATGGGCTTGAAGGTGCCAGTACATACACAAAAGCAGTCTGAACCCTCCCCTCGAGGATCCACATACTGCCTAGGTCAGTGGACAGTTGCCCTCCTTAGAGGGATTAGTTCCTTTTCTAGATGGTTCCCAGGTGGCTGTTCTTGATTCAGTGAACTACCAGATCTCCAGCCACCCTTCACTGTGAAAATTTTCCTCATAGTCCCTGTCTTTGCTCATATAGAGTCTCCTTCCCCGCTATCAGCTTGACCAGGGACTCAGCCTAGTGCTCAGTCATGTATCCCTGCCTCTGCCTCTATTCATTGTTGGATGTAGGTTCTGTGATGGCACTTAGGGTGGACATTCATTTGATTATGAGGGAAGTCATATTTAGGCAACACCTTCACTATTGGTTGGCAACTTAGGTAGGGACATCCTGTGAGTTCTTGTAGGTTTCCCTAGCACCTGGTCCAATCCCGTATTTGCTTTCTCTATTTAAGATCTCCATCTCTTTTTTTCCCCTCTCCCTTCTTGTTGCTTCTCATTTAATAATATCCTTCTCTCATGATTTGTTCCCACCTCTTCTTGGGTGCAACCTGTCATGGTTCCAATTAGCTAAGGAGATCTTCTCTATTTTCTTTTCCTAGGTGACTCCTTGGATGTCTCTCTTAAGTTCTTTTAGATCTTCAGCTGTTCAGCTTGAGTGGTCTTTAATATTTTTTCTAAAGTCCATTAATGAGTGAGTAAATCCCCTGCTTATTTTTCCGGGTTTGTGATACTGTGCTCAGGAAAATATTCTCCAAATCCATCCATTTGCATGCAAATGTTAGGATACCATTTTTTCTTACTGCTGAGTAATACACCATTGTGTAGATATACCACAGTTTGTTAATCCATTCTTCAGTTGAGGGACATTTAGGTGGTTACCAGCTTTTTACAATTATGAATAATGCTGCTATGAACATATTTGAGCTAATGCTTTTGGGGTACAAATGTGCATCTTTAGGGTATATACCCAGAAGTGGTACTACTGGATTCTTGGGGAGATTGATTCCCAGTTTTCTGAGAAACTGCCATACTGCATTCCAGAGTGGCTGAACAAGTTTACAGTCCCATCAACAATAGAGGAGGATTCCCCTTGCTCCACAATCTCTTCAGCATAGGCTGTCATCTGTGTTTTTAATCTTAGCCATTATGACAGGTATAAGGTGGTATCTCAAAGTTGTTTTGATTTACATTTCTCTGATGGATAAAGATGTTAAGCAATTTTTCAAGTACCTTTAAGCCATTTGTAATTCTTTTCCAGAGAATTTCCTTTTTATTTCTGTACCAACCACAATTTTTAATTGGTTTAGTTAGGGTTTGGGGCTCTAGATTCTTGGGTTCTTTATATGACTTTGAGATCAATCCTCTGTTACTTGTAGGATTGGTGAAAATCTTTTCCCATTCTGTAGGCTGTTCTTTTGTCCTATTGACTGTGTCCTTGGCCTTACAGAAACTTCTCACTCTCAGGAGGTCCCACTTATTGACTGTTGTTCTTAGTGTCTGTGCTCCTGTTGTTCTATTGAGAAAGTGGTCACTAGTGTTAATTTGTTGGAGGGTATTTCCCACTTTCTTTTCTATCAAGTTCAGTTTAGCTGGATTTATGTTGAGGTCTTTGTTCCACTTGGATTATTAGTGGTTGAAAATCTAGATCTTAGTTTGTTTCCTGTGGCATTGGAGGCTTGCTCTGTATGTCTTTTTCCATGTACAGAACTGAGAACAAGAACATCAAAGCTATTCTCTCCATAGGTGAAAAACTGAAAGAATATCAGTATCATTTATGTTAGTTCAGCCATGAAGAGCTATTGGTATTACATACTTATCTGCCAGTAACAGTTTATACTTTAAAAAATTATTAATAGTGTTATTTACAAAGTAACTTTTACAGTTTTTATTTTCCTAGAAAACTAACAAACTCACTTGTAAATTATTTTTAAAAGCTAAGTTTCCATCACAAAGCAATAAATACTTACCTTTCCAACTCCACTCATGTGTAGATTGTACCTCCTGAGCACACATCTTTATTTTTTCTCTTCTCTCTTTTTACTTATCTTTCTACATTTTCCCAAGTTCTGTCTTGAATTCCAACTTCTAATTTTTCTTCCTTGCAATCAACTCACAGAGCAGCAAGTATGACTTGAAAATAAATTTGGATCTTGTCATTTTTTTCTTCAACATGGACAAAAATATAAATTAATCATTTTTGATATATAAAGTTTGGCACATGAGCTAGGATTTGTATAACTCAGAGCTCTAAGCTCCTTCTTTGCCAAGTCGTTCCCTGAACTGTCCCCATTAACTTCTCTTGCTTCTTCTCACCTAGCATCTGATTGCCTCACCTGCCTTTCTGGTGTGCCTGATATTTCCATACTTATCTTCACTTACTTGTCACCACTGTTGAGTATTCCATCCTCAACATCAACATACACACGACTATCCCAGTATCCCACTAAATTTTATCACAGAACTTTTTCTCTTTATTGTGCTATTTTCAACCACTAATAACTAAGTAATGTCTATGTTCTTTGGGGTACATTATAGGCTATCTCTAATACTATTTAACAAGCTAACAGCAATTGAAACTAAGTCTATAATTATGGATAAAATTAATAAAAGAAATGTCTAGCCACACCTCTTATAGTAATTTTAGTACATTGTGAAGGAATTAAGTGAATCTTACTATGAAATTCATATAAAATTATATAGTTATCATCTAAAGTAAAAGCAAATATATAAAGAAGTAAACAAGAATTGCCCTTGTACAACAACAAAGAAGATGAAGACTGCTCAGAAGTGTGTGTTTGTGATTAATATTAATTGTTCAAACAAAGCTTTACGCAAGTTTTACACTGAAAGTTTTAGTCATTTTGGGGGATTGGAGACAAGGTTTCACTGTGTGCCTTTGACTGTCCTAGAGTTAACTCTACTGTAGACCAGGTTGACCTTAAACTCACAGAAATCCACTTGCATTCTCCTCCTAATTGCTTGGATCAAACCATGTGCCACCACTACACAGCTACTGTTGGACACTAGTCTAAGGACAAGTGATGTAACTATTGAACTAGATATTGAAAATTTAAAAACAGATGATGAAAGTCATAATTTTATTTAATTATTGTTTGTTGCTTCTCAGTTTTAGAATATAAAACTTCCATTTCCTTGATGCACTGCATGAAATGATAATAAACTGATTATTTTGACACCATGTGTGAATGTATTCATTTTTTTAGAGCAAAAAGAAATAGGTTTTATTAATTTTCTTGCATGACCTCTTATTTATTTGTTTCTTTTTTTTTTACCTTGTATATCCTTATTCAATGTCCCTTCTCCCTTCCACCATATCAGGTCATTCTCTCTTCACAACTCCACATCCCTCCCACCCCCTGCCAGGCAGGCAGCAGGAGGTCCCAAGGTCCACTGTCCCAATATTGCTTAGTTCAGCCTCCACTCCTGACAAATCCAGTTTTCTCCCCCCAACCTCAAGACTGAGTCAGGTGTTCATCTAGGGGGAATGGGATCCAAGAAGTCAGTCCAAGGTGTTTCTTATCCCAAGCTGTTCAGTGGTTATGGTTTGCAGCTTGGGCATGCTTTGCTTTTTTCTTGTTTGTTTGTTTGTTTGTTTGTTTGTTTGTTGTTTAGAGTCCACTAATAAGTGAGTACATCCCCTGCTTATCTTTCTGAGTTTGTGATACCTCGCTCAGGAGGATATTCTCCAAATCCATCCATTTGCCTGCAAATTTTAGTATTCATTTTTTAAAAACTGAATGAAAAATGAGTGTGCTTTGTTGCAATGGCATAGGGCCAATCAGAAATTTCCCACAAGCTGAATATCTGGTACTGTTATTATACACTCAAAATAGCAATCGTATGGGTGTTTTGTATAAATAAATGTACATATAGATGGGTCTTGATCTGAAAACCAAAGAAACAAAGGTGTCAGGTTTGCAGGTGGATGACAGGAAGTTATTATCTGCTATAATTTGACAGAAACTGCATAGAAACTTTCTGTTTAAAATGACTATTGTAGTGGGATTGGAAAGTTCTGGGCACACAATCTCAGCCTGAGTATAGGATTCTCCAGAGCTTTATAATTGGCATACACATTTTTAATAATAAAGCTATCAATTTTGGTTCACCTTTGACTAATAATGAACATTTCTTAGGCATTATAAGGACATAAACACTGAAATTATTGTCAACTTTAAACAATTATTCTTATAGGCTGAATGTTGGAATTTCTTGATATAGGTACCTATCAAACATAGGCATTTTTTCTGAGTTGTTGATAAATAAAATGTAGCAGTAATGTGATAGGAGACAAAAAAGTGTTGGTATCACATCATCTATATAAATTTTTTTTGTTATTGCCTTCTGAGTTGCCATATGGCTCTTGTATAGTTTCTTACATGCTCACTTTCACTACTTTAAAGGAGTGCATTTATTATTGCATTATTCTCATAACCATGTTGAGATGGAAAACACATAAGGAAAATGCCTCTAAGTTGAAAATGGTCTGACATTTATCATGTCCTTGTTTCTTATACATGTCATATACCAACTTTTTGCATGATATTTACATCATATTAGGTTCTGTAAGTAGTCTAGATAATAGAGTGTAATGTGAGTGTGCAAAGACTATTTTATATTTTCTGAAAAAGCTTAATGTTGTTGAATTTGGATATCTTCAGGAGCTCCTGAGACCAGTTTCCAACAAATGTTGAAGAAATACTCTCTTTCTCTATTTTCTCCTTTTCTTTTATCCTGATTAATATTCAAGCTTTCACGCACACACACACACACACACACACACACACACACACATATGTATACTTAAAACTGAATGGAAAGCTTGAATAATCAAGCTCTTGACTCACTGATCACTAATTAGTATAGCAATGCTACTAGTGTAGCAGAAGAAGCTTTAGTAGCTGGATGAACATCAGCACTAAAGACAAGTGTGCTGTCCAAGTAAAATCATATATATATAATTTGGTGATTTTTACATCATGTACCCCATCAAACTCAGTTATCACTTCTCTCAGATTCATACTCACACTTATGATCTCCCCATTTACAAAAATGCCCATTCATGCTGCTCATTTACTTACTGGAGGAGCAACACTAATTGGGCAGTAGAATTAATGTCCTTACTATAAGCAAGTATCTCTTGATACTTTAACATGCTGAACACATGGTTCTCAATCTTGGCTACACAGTAAATGTACCTTTGAGTTATTGTAAATTCAATTGTTTATTTGTCTGGTTTTTTTTTTTTATATCAGTGTCATATCTCTGAAGCCTGAAAAACATTATAAAATCTCTCCACATGCACATTTTTCTTCAATCATCCCTGTGACCTCAATGCGAAATAAATGTTGAGTGAGATTGTTTTCATGATGGAGAATCAAAAATAGCCCTGTATTATATGTCAGCGTGTTTTCAGCACTCACAACAGTTGCACTGGGCATACTGTTGTTGTCTTATAGAATGGCTCTGTTATCCTGAACTACAGGTACAGCTTTTGCACACAAAAGTCAAAATTTGTATTGTCTAAAATATGAGTATGAGACATTAAGAGAAAGGGTTTTAGTTTTTGTCTGATTGGTGTAGAATATTGACTCATATTTACTCTAACCATATAGAATCCAATCCTGTCATTTCTACCTTAAAATGGAAAGAGCAGATGTATGTACTCCAGAAATTTTGTAATGTGAAATAAGAGACACTTGATGTAGCAGTTGTTCAAGATGCTCAAGAATCTTTCATAATTTTAAGTATTATATTTTACTAATGAATAGAATTTACTCCACAAATGAACATCAGAGGCAAAGTTCTATTATGAAATGGCATGTAGAGAGATTGCTACAGCTCTGTCTTTAGCAAATGGCTTGTTTAATTTAATTTTTAAAAATTTGTATCTGGATTGGACAATAAATTAATGTGCTCTTTCCAGGGAAAGTATATTTTTCCATCTCAACATAATGACTAAGCAGGTTATATTATAGTTAGAAACACACACACCACCACCGCCACCAACAACAACAACAATAATTAAAGAAAAATAGGCCATTAATTTGAGAGAAAGCAAGGAGAGTGGTGTTATAAGGGAGGGCTTTGAGGAAAGAAAGGGAAGCAGGAAATGGTGTAGTTATATATAATTTTAAAAATCCTATATTAAAACAACTCTGTGTGTGTTCATAGAAATCTAATTTGAGAATATTCAAAATGTCTTTTTCTTAACTACTCTTCTTTCATTTAAACTAGTCTATAATTGTGTTGTGTAATCCAAATTAAAAACATAACCATGAGAACAGGAAATAAATGGGTGCCAGACTATGAAAAGAAGAATGCACATACAGTGGCTACCTTTGGAAGTATGGATGGCTTTCCTGCTACCCAGGGTGCTAAGAACGTAGAATGTTCAAATGACATAGCTCTCTTTAAGACATGCCTCCATTTATCTTCAATGCTACTTTTCTGTTAGAGAATTATTTCTCAGTTCATTGGCAAAAGGGAATTTTTTTTTTCTGCTATCCAAAAAAGCAGTTGGTCTAGAATTTCTGTGCCTGTGTCTATACCATTTGTAGTGGATTTGAAAAATTTAACAATCTTGAATCCTGTATTCTATTGTCCTAAGATTAACAATTCCTTTCAGATAAGTTACCTCACCACAAAATCCTTTTTGTGACAAATGATCCAATCATAACTCTTTTATTATTTATTTATTTTCTGGGCTATTAGTATGAGATATCTGTGAACTAAGGACACCTAATCCATGTATGGTAAAAGAGCCAGATTTGCATCATGATGATTATAATTTCATTTAAGTTCCATGTAAGTTCTGTGTCTGAGGGAATTCCACCCTTTGTGGAATTAATGGTACATTTTTTTTAAATTTCACTTTGGATGTTGTTTATTAACAGCAGGTGAAAAGGTGTTTACTTCAGTGAAACGTCTTGACTCTTTATTTCCTAACCAGAAAATTGCCCTCTACTGCCTTTCAGCAAACAATTGCATGTACAGCTACAACTCAGAATCCGATAATACAATGACCCGTGGGTCAGTGCAGTAAAGACTTTTCAACATTGACTGATCCTTTAATAGTCGCTGAAGACCTCCTGTGACTAGAAGCACACAGAAACATCTGTGCTTTCCACTTTCCTTTAAAGTTTAAGAAGAAGCTCTGAGTGTTTTCTATTCTCAATCACTGACCATTTTTCACTTTTAAAGTTGAACTACAACATAGTACTGAATTACTTAAATTGATATTAAGAGAAACACAATCACTTATACTCAAGCTGTGAATTTATGATAGTTTTGATAATTTAATGAGTTAAAGAACATCCATTTAAGCTGCATTCAACACATAAATAAAATAAATTGAGATTTATTTATACAATAATATACTTCCATAGTATGGTTTACTGGATGCATTTACATATGTTTATGTTAATACACATATCTCTGGGTTGTTGGGAGGAGGGAGCAGAGTACACAACTCTAAGATATGTATTCTAACTTTGAGAACTAGACTTTAACCATATTTTTTATCTAATTTGGGATAATGTATATTCATTAATTATCACTATTATTGGATTAGCGTTACTGCCTTTACTTTTGAAAGTAACATTTTATGTATTTTTCTTTCTTGGACATTAGCTTGGCTATCTTAGCTTTGCAAATGGGGTCAATAACCCATGTATTCTTTAGAAAGTGTAAATTGTTAGTTTCTGTTATTATATATTAAATAAACTCATCCCACCTAAAGAAGCAATTCAGTTCCCTGACTCAACCCCACCTATCATCAGTCATATTTTTACACTGTTTGGCTTTCAGAGTAACATGATTTTCTAGACATAATTATGAGACTTTTATTTTCTTCTGCTCACCAGTCCTGGTTCTTGTTCTGCTTTCTAGAACTCATCCCATATACTTCCCTTCTTAACTAGCAAATCTATATAAGAAATCACAAATAGACACTCCCCGGTAGAATTTTGTGGATCACTTATATATACAATCACATCATCTGCAAGCAAAAAAAAAAAAAGTAAGTTTTGGAGGAAATGCAGGTTTCATTTAGAGAAATCATGAAGCAATCCAATGAATGAGTCACCATTGTCTCAATAAGAAGCTATTCTCTGTGACCTTGCTCACACTAGGTCACCACCATAATGCTTCTTCTACTCTTTGGAGTATCCAAAGGAGCACATTGAACTCTAGATTTTAACTCTACTTCTGTAGTTTGTGTGGATCCAGAAAGATCAGTTAGGGGCCATTGACATGGATCAACAGCTAAAGAGTCCTGCTGACAAGCCTAACAACCCTGCATTCCACACTGTGGGAGGAGAGAATCAACTACTGTCATTTATCCTCAGATCTTCTCATGCTACACAAACACCAAGGCACATGCATGCATACACACATAATAAATAATTTTGTTTTAAAGCTAATAAATAAATAATTGAATAAATAAATAATGATAAAACAAAAAGAAACAAACAAAAAAATCACACACACACACACATATATATATATATATATATATATGCTTTGACCACTATATACTACAATAACACCTGTCTCCTTATGTTGTTTAGTGCTTCCCCATTTTCATTTATTTTGCCAACATTTTCATTCCCTATACCAAAATAATTCACAGATATTCTCAAAATATCTCAACTTCTACTTATATTCAGTACTGATCCCTGAGAAAAGTTAGTATGTGGCTCTCTCTGTTTAAATTCTCTGTGCTAGAATCCTTAATTTATTTCAGATTTATAGAATTTATGGCTTTGTAGAATCACAAATAATCTGGCAACCTCCCATGGCTTACATATGGAAGAATAATCTATATTCATTCTTAAGTGATGCTAAAAATATTAAGTTTCTAAATTGTGCTTGTTAGTCCTTTGTCAACTTGATTCAGGCTAGCATTGTCTCAGAAGTAAAACCTCAACTAATAAAATCCTCAAGCAGACTGACTTATACACACTTCTTTGAGGCACTTTGTTGATTAATAATTGATATGGGGTCCCCAACCTCCTGCAGGCCTTGTCACTCCTGGACAATGATCCTCAGTTTTATAAAAATGCAAGTTTTGCAAGCTACAGAGAACAAGAATTTAAAGTACATTTCTTTATGACCTTTGCTTCAGTTCCTGCCTCCTAGTTTCTACCCTGACCTCTCCCAGTGATAGACTCTAACCTATAAGATATATATATATATATATATATATATATATATAAAACAATCCTTTCGAGCTGGTTTTGGACAACATTTTAATCACAAAAACAGAAAGCAAGCTTAAGACATAAACGATGTGGTATGTGTTTCTTCATGCTGTGAATTATCACTGTTTTGGGGTATGGCAAGGCATCTTAGAAACAGAGGGGAAATCTGAGCATAGATAAGGGGGCAGGAGAGCAGAGTCAGAGAGAGAAGCTGCAAGATGCCATCAAGAAACAAAGATGTAAAAGAACTCAGGTGAGCCATGAACCACCTGGCAAAACATAGATGAATAGAAATGGGTTAAGATGTGAGAACTAGCTAACAATAAGCTTGAGCCATAGGCCACACAGTATGCAATTAATATAAGACTTTGTGTAACTATTAGAGACTAATAGTCTGGATCTTGGGGCTAGAATGGCCCAGCAGTTTCTTTCTATATATAAGTTCTGGAAGAAAAATGTGAGAATGCTGAAATAAATTTTCTAGACAATTTCTCTGTAAATATTTGTAAAGTTGCTCACCATAATGAAAAATTAAGTAAAAGCCCCATACTTTCTAAGAGCCCAATTACCCTGTGAGAAGAGTATGAGAACTGATATCTTCAAATGGCATAAAATGTCTTTAAATTACCTGAAAGAGTGAATATGGCTATATTGTATTACATATGTGTACATGTATATATATATAATTATATATGTAGGAGTGTTTTCTGTTCTGGTGAGTGGAGATAAATTGATATGTATATGTATGTTTCTGTGGGTAGGCATTATGTGGGAAAATAAGAAGCACAAACATGAAAACCTATTACTTTGTCGTGGTGGATGATATCTTTTATACATTGTTGTATACTGTTTGCCAAAATTTTGTTGAGAATTTTCGCATCAATATTCATGAGGGAAATTGGTCTATAATTCTCCTTCTTTGTTGTGTCTTTGAGTGGCTTGGGTATTAGGGTGATTGTGGCCTCATAAAAGGAATTTGGCAATATTCCTTCAGTTTCTACTGTGTGAAATAGTTTGAGGAGTAACGGTAGTAATTCTTCTTTGAAT